>QXVZ01028285.1:20692-32342 GCA_008931825.1 Phallusia fumigata
ACTCTTACCCCATCTGATCGAACCAGAACATGTTTATTTGATTGAAACCACAAGTAAACTTTACGAAGTGCCAGGAGTTGCTGTTCAGCAGCATTGGCAGAACTGTTGTTTGTAGGTGGATCATATGAAACCTCCAATAACATTTTTTCGAGAACAGAAAAGAAAACTCTATCTTGCGTTTGTTGCCCTCGTATGTTTTTCTTTCCTGCCAGCAGTTTATTTCATACAGGTTTATTTTTTGAAGCGATATTACTTTATACTATACCATTGACCACATTAGGACTTACCTGTAAGCGCTCTCACAGCTAGATCTTCCTTGAACCTCTGCAAACTGTTCACCATAGAGTTGAACTCACTAACTTGCATCAGACGACATCCCTTCAAGATTTTCAGTTCCTTATCTGGACCAATGATCATGATGATGTTTTAAAGTAACAGATAAATCTTCAAATCTGAAAAAAAAGTTTTGGTTGTGTGTCTCTTCCTTGTGACAATAAAATAATGTACAGTAAAACATCCAACCTATCTCCAGTAAACATTTCTGAAAATATAAACAGTTAAATGCTTGTAGTGGGGACACTTTCTTACTTGTATGACAGTTTAAACAAATATTGGTTTTTATTGCATGTTTTATGATTTAAAAACATCTGAGGATATTAATTCTATGATGAAGTTGTCTCACTAAAGATGAATTTGGCAAATTAATTTGTCTGTCAATGGCAATAAACAATGCTTATAGTGGGCGTTTTGGGGGTCTTTGGAGTTAAGATTAGAATCCAAGATAAAAAAAAAGAAAATCATTTGGAAAAAACATTTCACATTCATGGAGACTATTTCTCTCAACGTCTAGACCAAGACTTTTTAACCTGCAAAATGGCACCAACTTTTGCACATTAGAAAACCTGCAGTGCTTCTCAAAGTGTTAAAGCTTGTCACTTTTTTATTTAAACAATATTTCTGTTGAAAAATGTTGAAAACCACTTCTCAGTTTAATCAGAAAACCCATGCCGCTCAGTTCATATTTCTCCATTTATACTTACATTTAAAGTAATGATATTCCGGGTAACGCTTCGTCATAAATTTAGACGTCCATCTGCTCTAGCAATTTTAAATTTGACTCTAATAACACAACAGTTTGGTGACAACTAAAGAACTGCTGCACCTAATAACTTGCTGCACAGCTGTGGGTTCCTAACAACGCTCTTTACCACCGACAGTGGTGGGGTAGAAATAAAAGGGTAATTTAATATTTAAACAATACTTTGCAAAATAAAACATAAAATAAACAGCAAAATGGAAAGAGTTTATTTGCCCTTGCAAAGTAAACACAAAGCAAAACAAAAGTTTAATTCTAAAAGAAATAAAAAACGCTCCAAAAATAATCCTAATCCAAGTTTTCGTGGGCTGATCAGGATGTGTATTTTTCGGGTACGTCAAACACTGTGGACTTTGGGTACATCTGCCGTTTTCAATAAAAGTAGCCCAAGCGTGAAACAATGTTTAGAAATTGACTAACACATTACAAAACCACTAAAAAACGGTGTTGATATTATTCTACGGCTGTCCATCATTCTCAGTGCTTTTGCTTACCTCACGACAACGCTTTTTGCCAAATTGCCGCAAACCAGACAAAAATGTATTGGGTTCGAAGGGATGTATGAAGTTCGCAATAAACTACTTTTAACGCAAAATAGACCTCTTTTCCATTCAAGAATTGATTAAATACCAAATTAATTGTATCTACTAACTGTGTTATCCACTTCTAGTTTCACACTGAATAAACCTCTGTTTCATTCTATAAGTAGTTTTTGTCGACCATGTTATTTGACTTGAGTGATTCTTTCGTGGAAAATTGGACGACCAGCGCAATAAAAACAAAAGTACACAGTTTTATTGTGTGCAAAGAGTGCACTTCCACAGTTGATTATTGTCATTGCGACTCATAAAGTGCGTTCAAAAAATTTCAGTAAAAATGAATACAATAGAAAAGATTACTCATCATCTTCCATACCAACTACATCAGGGCCGTAGCTCGGTGTCCAATAATAAAACCGACGGATGCCATGCGACATTTCCGCCAAATGAGTACGACCGTCAACAACATACGGTCTCACGTCAGTGTTATTCTGTTGCAGTCTGTTTGAGCGAACCAAGTCACCCATGGCATCGCATGCCTTCTCGTCCAGGTTGTTGCCCCACACATAAACATTTGCCAGCGACGAGTTGGTGTTCATGGACGAAGCGACGGCCACGATGCCCTGACCACCAATGCAGTTGCTGACCAGTACTAGGGCCTTCAGGTTGTTGTTTGACGCAGCCAAGGCGGAGCTGATGTATTTGGCGCCGTCGTTCTCTATGCGATTAAAACCCAGATCAAGAATTTCCAGAGGGGTGTTGCGTCGCAGAAGCTTTGCGATGTGCCCAGCACCATCTCGGGTTATTCGGTTGCAGCTGAGGTTGAGATACGCCATCGAGTAGTTGTCGTAAAGGCCATCACATAGCCGCTCAACTCCAAAGTCGCGCATGTCAAATTTGGCAAGATGCAATTCACGCAACGTGGTATTCACCTTTATGGTTTTGCCGATGTGGACCACCGTTTCTTCTTCCAAGGAAAACAGGATTGGTCTGTTCATGTTGAGAGCTCGAAGGTGCTTGTTCTGGTTGAGAACAGTAGACAACGCGATCACACACTCTGTGCCCAAATCGCAGTCGCCCAGGTCTAGCTCTCGCAGCTTACTGTTGATTTGCAGTGCTTGGGCAAAGTACATGCCTCCGCGGTTTCCAATCTTGTTTCCGTTCATTTTAAGTGATCGGAGAGTTTTGGAAGTGTGCAAGGCTTCTGCTATGTACTCAGCACCTCTTTCAGTTATGTCATTACACATAACGTTTAGTTCTCTTAACGAGGGACTGTCTTTGATAAGCCTGCTAATGTGCCGTGCCCCTTCATCAGTGAAGTTGTTGTAGCGTAAATCAAGAGAAGTCAGTGCAGTGCTGCGACTGAGAATGGTTACAATTACCTCGATGTCACCATCACTCAACCGACTATCTGTCATAAGCTTGTTGTTTCCCGATAGGTCAAGTTTCAGCTCCTCACTTGTTGTGATTAAAAATTCAGTAGCTGCTTTTGTCAAAGCCTTGATAACATAGTTATGTGGGGTGATATCTCTCTGCTGACAAAGGACAACATACCTGTCCCTGGTCTCTGTTGCAGCCGAAGACGCCATACCACAATAGTTATGAAATAACCTCAAATGGCTCGACTGCAGTAAATGCCCTCTAAAATCTGTGACCAAATTTTAATGCTTGCTTTATTTACCCTGTTGTTAGGCGTTGCCATGAACTGCGCCACTAGTGGCTACAAATATTTAATTCTTTAGGGGGCACGAAGCAAAAACATTTTATATTTAATCTCAAGAAATTTTCAATATACAACACATAAATTATAAAAGTTATGTGAGATTTTGTTGCCTGTTGATTTCTACCTGATTAAGGTTGGTTTCCAAGATTTAGCTTTGTTGCATGAGATGCTTCATTCGCTTTGAATATGCTGAGCTTAACACATAAATATTGGCTGATCTTTTCTATTGTAAAAAAGCTTACAGAATCTCTTAACTTCGCTGTATAAATCGATTCCAAATCGATATAAATCGAGTCCATCAATAAACTCCTTGCACAGACTCAGCTGCAATAAAAACTAATCTTTCGCGAATCCGCAAAACAGTGCTTAAAATTTTTATTTCAAGACACATGGTGGAACACCAACAATACAACAGAGATCGTAGCGACGTTCGTCAGAAAATTGCACAAGTTTGCCAACCAGAATCACAAGTTAAGCACAATAGAAAACATGTCCTTTGGTCGGCAGCTACACTTTTAATCCGCTTTTGAGGGACGTGCTGTTTATGTTCGTAATTGTTAGCTGATTAGGGGCGTTGGGCCTTCGGGCGCTATACCTGTCCAAAAAAACTCGATTCTAGCAGTTTCTTGTACAAAAACCGTCGCCACGAAAAACAAGAGGTAGGCAACATGATCAGTGGACCAACTCGAAAACGAACCAAAAATGTCAGCAAATATTCGCAACTAATATTTACTACTAGACGAGAACCTGACAATCCCACTGTGTACAATAGGCAAGCACCTTTGGCTCATGGTAAGTCGAGCGTGGATAAATGAAAATGTCAGGTCAGTGGACAGGTACCGCTCGGCTTTCGGGAGCACTCGAACATGGGCAAAAATATGTATAAAATCTAAAACGAGTCCAACACTCTCGCGTCGCACGATAAAACTAAAAGTAGGTAGAATAGGTTAGAAAAAGACGGATTTTTTAATTACATCATAATGACTTCCTCTTCATCGTTTTCTCGGCGCTCCTCGTTTCGTTTGACCCGCGGTTTTGGCGTAGGCCGATTCGTGGCCACTTTAGGTCCGCCGTTGCTGATCGGGATGGCGCGTAACGTCGATCCGCTAGAATTGGTCAGGGTGGAATGGGCAGTTGACTGACCAGAAGGTGTCCGCACGAGCAGCGACGATGGCGTGGGAGACGACGCGTCGCAGTAAACCGACTGCGCGGCAAAGTCGGACGCCGATAGGTGCCTGGCAGTGGCGATCTGCATCGGAGTCGGAGTCGATTCGTCAATCACACTGAGGGAGTTCACCGACGAGCCGCGACTCATCAGCGAGCTCTTGCTGGAAGTAAGCGACGACGGGCGACTGCCGCTGCTGCTCAGGCTCAGGCTGCTGCTGCCAGGGAGGACTGTTGTTGTTGTTGTAGTGGTAGTAGCGGACTGTGCCGTCCTCCGAGCAAACGCGTGCATCGGGCGGTTTGGAAGGACGTCGTCGTAAGGAGGGGAGTGAAGAGGTGTAGAGCCCTCGCCGGCGGATGAAAGCGCGGGGGAAGAAAAGGCGGAATCTGAAGCGCCAGACGACGATGGGGAGACGCCGCCTTTGGTCATAGTGGGTCGAACAGGACCTTTTATGGAAAACACAAAATCGTAGTTATTGTATGTATTTAGTAACATGTTGCACTGGAAGGTTTTGTTTACATTTCTAAACTTTGTCTTGTTTGAATAAAAACCACAAAAAACAGGTTCACCGAGTTTAATTTTGTAAACAGCTATGCATTCCACAGGTAAAACTTGGTTTTCTCATAAAACGTAATACACGCAGCATGATATATAGTACAAGTTGCACTATCCATGTGTAGCAGGCAGACCAAATACCCAACCATGTTAACTAGTTTTCACGAAGCATAGTAACCACATCCCACATTTCACAACACCACAAATATCCTCTCACCCTTTTCAGCTTGTTCGGCGTGTTTGCGCATACTTCTGCGCACCACCTGGGCCTGGAGTCTCGTCATGGAGTTGTTGCGGCGTGTAAAAGACTGGGCGCGCTTTTGCTGACCATCAGCTCTTTGAATCGAGGACGCAATGCCAACCTCACANACCATGTTAACTAGTTTTCACGAAGCATAGTAACCACATCCCACATTTCACAACACCACAAATATCCTCTCACCCTTTTCAGCTTGTTCGGCGTGTTTGCGCATACTTCTGCGCACCACCTGGGCCTGGAGTCTCGTCATGGAGTTGTTGCGGCGTGTAAAAGACTGGGCGCGCTTTTGCTGACCATCAGCTCTTTGAATCGAGGACGCAATGCCAACCTCACAACTGCTGGACCGGCCATTGGCCAGCGACATTGTGGTCATCGCTCTAGCCGAACCTTGACTGGATGTTGATGAAAGGGACATGCTGCTTGCCGAAAGGCTGCAAAGTTGACGACATGGTAAGTTGCGGAAATATTGGGTGTACTGCATGACAAGGTGCGGGGAAAGCTTTTTGTTCAAAGTTAAGATGAGAATACGAGTTACTTCAGCGGATTTAAAATCGGCTTAAACTGCCTCATCGATTCGATGTCAACAGTTGAGTAAGACAAATGGGTAGATCGTTATGTGCGAACGCGTTACATCAAACGCAAGCCCGTGCAAACGTGGGGGTAGTATCAAGCACTGCCGGTGCCAATGCCCGGTCTCAACCTCAAGATGTGACGCGACAGCACAGACTCAACAGGCGAAATGCCCGCCTGCCATCAGATAAGATTACATGTTGGTGTTACACGAGAAGCAAGTCATGAAGAGATACCTTCTTAGACGACTCTCTATTCTGGTAGCTAGTTCCATCGAGTCTCGCAGCTGCTTGTTGACGCTCTCGTGTCGTTCGACGCGCTTCAGTCGCTCGCCCAACTCGCGGTTGTTGAAGTCTTTGGCGTTTCTGAAGACCAGGAGGGACAAANCAGGCGAAATGCCCGCCTGCCATCAGATAAGATTACATGTTGGTGTTACACGAGAAGCAAGTCATGAAGAGATACCTTCTTAGACGACTCTCTATTCTGGTAGCTAGTTCCATCGAGTCTCGCAGCTGCTTGTTGACGCTCTCGTGTCGTTCGACGCGCTTCAGTCGCTCGCCCAACTCGCGGTTGTTGAAGTCTTTGGCGTTTCTGAAGACCAGGGGGGACAAAATTAGGTGGGAACTGTTTGTCAAATGGATAAACAACCCGGGAGATGTTGCATCACTAAACACGTTTTTTTTATGGTTTTCACTGCGACGGAATGTCATAAGAATGTCAAAAATGTCGTTTACAAAAATTCTATTTCAGTTCAGTTGAACACATTCGCCGTTTTAGCAATTTACTTCAGGTAAATGTGGTAAAATTGCTAAATACACCGGAAAGGCTATAAAGAACCACTAGAGTAAGCGCAGAATCGGTCATTTCAATAAAACATTCTTCATGTGATAAGTTTTTAAGTCACTTTTCATACATACAGTAACCTTATACATTTGAATCTTATGTATTTCAAGGGCTAAAACCACGCAAACAGTTGATATGTCCAGCACCACTCCTCCCACGCCTTGTACAGTTTCAATCACGCTTTGTTTTCCATCGCACAACAACTTGTTGTCTCAGTTTTCTTACACAGAAGCGCCCGAGTGCGCAAAACAATGCATCGGGTTTTTGAGTTTCTTGTTGATGTTGGATTAGAAAGATATCAGAAAGGGGTGTGGAGGCGCGGGGGATATTCGACGGGCCGTAAACACAACTTCCCTCAAAGNCAAAGTTAGATGGGAACTGTTTGTCAAATGAATAAACAACCCGGGAGATGTTGCATCACTAAACACATTTTTTTTGTGGTTTTCATTGCGACGGAATGTCATAAGAATGTCAAAAATGTCGTTTACAAAAATTCTATTTCAATTCAGTTGAACACATTCGCCGTTTAACAGACCACGTTCATTTTAGCAGATTTCTTCAGGTAAATGTGATAAAATTGCTAAATACACCGGGAAAGCTATAAAGACACACCAGAGTAAGCGCAGAATCAGTCATTTGAATACGAAATTCTTTGTGTGATATGTTTTTGGGTCACTTTTTATACATACAGTCACCCTATCAATTTGAATCTTATAAACTTTAAAGACTAAAACCACGCTAACAGTTGAATGTCCAACACCAACCCTCCCACGCCTTGTACAGTTTCAATCACCCTTTGTTTTCCATCACACAGCAACTTGTTGTCTCAGTTTTCTTACACAGAAGCGCCCGAGTGCGTAAAACAATGCAACGGGTTTTTGAGTTTTTTGTTGATGTTGGATTAGAAAGATACTAGAAAAGGGTGTGGAGGCGCAAAGGATAGTCGACGGGCCGTAAACACAACTTCCCTCAAAGCATGTAAACACTGATGCCGCAAACGTGGGGCAGAAAGCGAAAGGAGCAAACCGCGTACCGTACAAGTCGAAACAGGTCGGACGACATATCCCAGCAGCCGATAAGCCAACAATTACAAGCGTCGTCCGCGCGCTCTACAAGGGACGTCAATTCGACCCCCTGCTAACCAAACAGCAAGGTCGTTTGTGCAAGCCCAAGTGAGCAAATAGAACACGTCGTTTTCGAGGCCGCGGAATGTATTCGATTGAAAATATGCGACGCGTTGACAGCAAGCACTCCAGCGTTCGTTCGACTGCCATCACCAAATTTGCGAACCGATGGCGTAAACAGGGATTAAACTACTTCACCCGGCAACAATAACAGGCCCAGCGGCGTGATGGTTTAAAAATGTTGTAGAGGATATCCCTATTGCTTCCAAGTGGAGGATATTAACTGTAACNAAAAATGTTGTAGAGGATATCCCTATTGCTTCCAAGTGGAGGATATTAACTGTAACACCACCGTCCAGTATATGTAGATGTACACTAGCCGCAAATATGACACAGGTTACATTCTATAGAAAAACTATTTATACCTTTGTCATGTATACATAGAAAATCTTAGTGCACTGCTTTTCAAATTAAGGGTGAGCACAACACAGTTCTATTTGTTTTATGCACAAAACGTAACCCTACTTGAGTTTTCGACTTTGAATACATGCAAATAAAATGCGTCGAAAATAGGTCATTTGTTGCAGTGGTATGCGTTGCAACTCTTAACCTGTGACCTGTATTCACACACATTCACATTCCGCGCCAATCATAAATAAGTAACGTATTGCTGTTTGACTTGTTCGCAACATATGGCCTAACGGCTGGAGCAATCAATGACGAACTAATTATGGAGTGCGAACAAAGGCGACTACGTGCCGCAATGAACAAACCAAAACTATATGTTACCGAGCTTGTGTAGGCGGAGCGAAAACGACAACGAAAACAACAAGCTTTCGTTTTCCGACTCTTATCACAGGAAATCCTGTTAGACGTCACGATATTGCAAAAAAAACGTTTCGAAAGAAAGTGAATTATTGGATACTGTATGGGAATAGCACCATCAAATTTTCCCCGACGTAGCCTCTTATTTAGCTTGTTGATTACCTCAACTCCTTCTCAAGCTGCTTACAGCGGTCCACGGCAGTCTTCCTTTCCACTTCGGTGGATCTGGTGCCAGCCGTCCGAGTGTAAAGCTCGTTAAGCAATTCCTCCTTTTCGGATATGAGCAGGAGTGTTTTCGGGTTGCCGTCGCACGAGCCCATTTCCTCAAGGGACCGAAGTTCCTTTGTCAGTTCGGCGATCCTAATGAAATTCGAAGAATTAAGGGTTACGTTTTGAGATGTGTGATTTTAAGTGTTTATGTAGACAACAAACGTTTTCTTGTAGTTGTTCCAGTTGTAAAAAGTTTCTTATTTAGACTGCCACAGGTGGGAAAAGTAATCAGCGCGCTAACAACGAACTACTGATACAGAATAGGCCACAGCACAAACCTATCGTTCATGCTCTGCAGTTGTGACATGAGCAATTCCTTTTCCTCTTCTTCGCCGAGTTCGTCTGCTTGAAGCGAGTCCCTGCGAACAACGAAGTAACCCGAGGTAACACGAGTAAGTCTTTTGGTAAAAATAGACATTTTTTTCAAATGTGCGATTTTCAAAGTCTATCATGCAAAACAATCACAAATTTCTACCAAACAAAAGCATATACATGTCGCTCAAATACGTACAAGTGGTTTTTCCATCTATCCTTCTGGCTACGCGCGTTAGTTAGGTCGGCCTTGGCATCGGAAAGTTCGCGTCTCAGAATCGCTACTCGGCGTTTCATCTCATTAAGGTCGTTGCGCACTTGATCAGGGTCGAACTTGGTGCATATCGACCAGTTGGAACACGATGTCCCGGCGCTGTTCACTGATCAATAGCAAATTCATGGATTAAAGTGGGTATAGAGGTCTGAAGTAATTGTGAGAATTTGGTGTTTGGCGTCGCACAGCTTGGCGAGCGCTTATTGGACCTACGTGATGTCGTTTGAGTGTGTGTGAACTAATACTTGCGCCAGGATGAGATTATCATTGAAATGGATTTATTGGGACACTCTTCAATAAATCTCACTGGTTTAGTATTAGGCATATCAAACATGTACGGATAAAGGAAGTACTTGATTTCATAACAAGTCGTCGTGATGATAATCAAAAGGATGAAAAGCGGATTTTTTAAAGGATTAATCATAAAGGACTGGTTTTTGCAAAACTTACAGCTTTGAGTGGATTTGGCGCTCTGTTTTCTGATAACTTGGTGCTTGAGTTCTCGAATCTGTAAAAATTAATATAGTGTTTATCTGATGCCCAAATAAGGAAATCCTAATGACACCTAGTTCAATGTAAGCAAACCTGTTTTGTGGCCTCCTGAATTTCTTCATTCTTTATCGTCACAGCTTTCTCTTTCACCTAAAAATGAAAGATGTAATGTGGAATGTGTGTCGTAAACCCATCAACCTCTACAAATATCAGAACAGGTAATGTTTATTTTTTCAATAACATTAACATGAATGGTGTATGTCAACACTGCTACCAAAAAAATCACAAAAATGAATCACTCTCTATAAAACTGACCCACATACATGTTCACAAACCACGTTTGCTGAGCGCGACACAACGCGCGAAAATGATTCAATGCGCCTAATCTACTGAATATTTTATTTTGACAAGTGGCTTGGACAAACCTCGGCCGACAAAGCACCTGGCGCAGGTAATAACGAGCCCGCCTGAAACAACAATGGCCTGGTGGCAGTTCAAACAGCTCGGCACCCAGCACACAGGGCAGGCATTCACAGCGCGAACATTCCATCTACGGGAGACAGTGCACCAGTGGTGAAACGACAAGTTGACACGCACATGCCAACGCGCCCGCAGACGGCTAGTAAACTACAAGGATGGTGGTTGAGCTGGTCTGTATGGTATTTTGACGACGCCAAGGGAATGCTATGTGACGTTAAATTTTCAAGGATGTGAAACATTTTGTTGCGCTTCGAATGATCGGTTAACCGTAGGACTGCCGGTCGAGTCAAACGCTTGGTGTTTTTGCAAAGCTTATCGTTAAAAAAGTTGTTAAAAGCAAATTTTCCCCTTTTTAAAACTTTTGGAAAAACACAACCCGTACATAACCAACAAGGATGCAAAGCCACTAAAGCACATTACCATTGTGTTTTTGGGTAATTCCAGCGCAAGCATTAGGTGTCAAACACTTAGCTGCACGTTTGGCCGCTGAGTAGCCAAGTCAGAGGATTTGACGTTTTCAGAAATAGCGTGAGGAATCGTAAGGAGTTGACCGTTTGGTTGTGGATTTTCACATTCGCAGTTTCGCCGATGCTTCAGTGAGCATTTAAGGCCCCTCCAAGGCCACTTACGGGAAAGGCGATTGTATTTACAGCGGGTGAGATTCCGCTTGCGCGTCAGCCTTTTTCTTAAACTGAAAATAACAGCGGAAGGCTAATAAAGCACGGCCCCATGGTTGCCCGTGTCGAATCCGATCAATCGACCAGTGTGGGAAAACGCTAATGAGGCCATGTTTTCGATTTGCTTTCAAACAAAGCAATCGGTCTGTATTTGACAGACCGAAATGCAATGCGTTATATTAATAGGCCGTGGCGCTTTTGCTAAATAAGACATCTGGTTTTAGAGCGCAAAAATGTGCATAGTGCACAATGCGTAAACGAACAGTAAAGTAAACAAAATCTTGAATAGTTCTTGAACAATTTTTAGGCCCTTTATACCGAGTGGTTCCAGCAAGTAGAGCCTTGGGCTGACTCACAACTGCGCACCGTGGTTTGTTTAGATTACTGGCCTATATTTTTGAAATTTGCTTCCACTAAAGTGTGCACGGCATACGTGAAACTGCTGT
>QXVZ01028288.1:0-11084 GCA_008931825.1 Phallusia fumigata
GAACAGGGCGCTTGATAAAACAAGGTATTTCAGTGTTTAACTCGCTGTGAGAACCTTGGCAAGCTGGGCAGTTTTTGTGGGGCAGTGCCTTGGCTGAAAGCAAGACAGAATTGCGCTTTGTTTTGATTATAAAGGGGGTTATAAATGCTTTCTTAGCAAAGGAGCGTGTAAAAACGTAACTGCGCATGGCTTCAAATAAGTCAGCTTCACAAAGCTCGTTGACAGAGTTGTTTTCTTGGAGTTATCAGCGCCCCTTGTGACATCATAAGGTTTAAAAGTGTTCAATGCTCAAAATTACTTCTCTGACGACAATTGTTATTTCAATACAGGTAGAATCCAAATACATAGGCTATACAGACTTGACCACTAAAATCTGCAAAATGAAGGTCATAATAGCCGGGTTCTCAAAAACCGGCACAAAAACAATGAATGCTGCTCTTACTGAGCTCGGATACAATGTGTATGACTTTCTTGAGCATTTTTGGTACGCTGGAAAAGAGTGGACAGCTGTCATGGAGTCAGGCGATTTGACTGGATTGAAGGATATATATAAGAATGTAGATGCAGTATGCGATGCCCCGGCCTACTACTACTGGCAAGAACTGCTTGAGATATTTCCAGAAGCCAAGGTACATAAAAATTGCAAGACGTTTTGCTTGCTTGTTTTATTTTTAGGAGGTGGAACAACGCCTGAATGCGTCATGCTCGCAATAAGTCCGCCATNGACAGCTGTCATGGAGTCAGGCGATTTGACTGGATTGAAGGATATATATAAGAATGTAGATGCAGTATGCGATGCCCCGGCCTACTACTACTGGCAAGAACTGCTTGAGATATTTCCAGAAGCCAAGGTACATAAAAATTGCAAGACGTTTTGCTTGCTTGTTTTATTTTTAGGAGGTGGAACAACGCCTGAATGCGTCATGCTCGCAATAAGTCCGCCATCGAGTTACCTACCTAGCTCATCATATAGTTCTGTTGGATCATTTTTTATTTTTGAAGTTGGTGACTTCAATTTAGGGTCAACCCACAAGTCAGTCGCACTAACGCGGCCATCTTGGCGGTAGTAATGGTTATGTATGGATGATGACCATTGTAGCTAGGTAGAGTTTGAATATCACGGAACAGTAGCTATCTTTCCAAACAGTTTCTTAACTACAAAGGCTTTTTGTAGCCACTACACATTCAGTGGTGCATCTTTGTTTTAGGTCATAATGATGATAAGAGACGAAAAATCTTGGTCCAAAAGCCTTCAAACCCAAATGCAGACGGCCAACAATAACGTGATACATCGCCTAGTGTGCCTTTGCCCGACCGGATATGCTTTGCATTGGTTCTTTAACTACATAGGTAAATAAACGTAGCTCGCAGAGGACTCAGTGGCGACACCTCGCGTACGAAAGTGGTGTATAAAATACGTCACTTTAATCCAATGATACTTAACCCTTTTTTGTACAGCAGCTTAAACAGCAAGGTGATTTTAAACCCCTCTTCCCTCAATAGACAAAGGTCAAAATGAATTTCTTTTGTCAGCATTAAAACTTGCTTAATCAGCATGCAAGTAGAAAAGAAATACAATGGCCAATAATATGGAAACATTTCTTTGTGTATTATAAACGTTACACGTCGTTATTTAAAACGCAATTGTTATTTTCAGGCATCTCGATTTTTGGCAGTCGCCCTTTATTGCCGTGGCAAAAACAATCTGCATCCGAGGCCAAGGCACTGATGATTTATCGGAGGCACAACAAGCATGTTTTGCAAGTACGTGATACGTAAAACTATATTTGTGGTGTTCGTTATGTCTTCGAAGCGTTAATTAAAAACAACAACCAGCTGTATGACGTCATTCGTTTCCGTGGCGATGACATCATATATTTTTGAACACGTCATACGGTTGATTTGCGGATGACGTCATAACCCAACTGTTTGCCACATCTGTTAAAACTACGAATCGCTATAAAACGTTACGCCAGTGGTTCATGAATTTTTCCACGCGGAAATCACCGACTACATATTTATTTTATTGCTAGAACGTGCCAAAAGAAAAACTTTTAATCTATGACGTCAGAGAAGGTTGGGGGCCCCTCTGTGAGTTCCTGGGCGCTGAGAAACCGACGACGCCGTTTCCGCACAAGAATGTTCGTGGAGAAGCGCTGGAGGAAGCGATAAGAGATCATCCAGTGTTTCGGCGCATTAAGAAAGAAATGGCTGTCACTATGGCGGGCTTGTCGGTTCTAATGGCAACTGGATGTTACTTCGCTTATCCTTTTGCGGTTAAGTTCGTCAAGAATACGTTTTGGTCTTGATTAAAGGCGACAAACACGTTTTGATTCCGAAATCGTCAGATTGTTTTTTCCTGCAAGATTTTTTATTTCGTTTTCTAAAGAAGTGTTTTAAGCAATTGAAACAAACCTTTTAAATATGTAATGACGTATCAGTAGATTTATTACGCCCTATAATTACAAAATTCTGTGGGTGTAAAGCGCACTTGCTGTCAAATATGCATTTGTTATTAAACAACTTGTTATACGCTGTTGTTCACTGTTAATTGTTCCTTGCTTTCGTTATCAAACACGAAAATAAACTTACCTCAACTGACAGTTTGAGACATTAGTCGGGTTGCAAACAACATAGACTTATATTTTTCTTTTTGCACCTTCGATTAAACGTATACTTTACGTTTAGTTTCAATTAAAAACATGACTGCCAAAACACTTTGGCTTTATTGAATACATTGTATGGCAGACGCTTCGACAAACAGTTTGTTGTCATCTTCTGTGAGTAATTGATCATAACGACAACAGCGATTGTCAAAACGTTTCATTGCAATGTATTCACTAGTCACTACATAAGTTCTTGGCAATTATGATTATAGAGCTGCTGTTTCAGTCGGTGTCTAGTATACCTTTGGTTTCGGTCTTTGACGTTTATTGGTTTGTAATAATTGGCCAATACGATTGCCAAAGGTTTGATGAAACTTTCTCGATCACGAAAATAGTCTGTCCGTTTCAACACACTTGTTTTCTTTGTGACGTCTGTATAAATAAATATTCAAAACAAAGCAATTGCTTCAGATCATTACAGGTACGCTTGTCATCAAATAGGTTTCAAATCAGGGTACAGTTATCTACAAGACGGTTTGCTTTGCATTTAAGTAAGGTTAGCAAGGCGAGAACAGCAGAATAATGTTTATTATCATGGTTCCGCATGACTAATTCCAATGCGGAAATTTACGATTACCCTTGCGCAGGCATTCTTTGCGTTAAATTGTATTAGCGTTGGCATGTGTAAAACTTTTAATATAAATGTTTGTTAAGACGACACAGCGGTATATAAATCTGCTGATAGATTCAACTTAAACTCTGTTTTCGTTTAATTAAGTTTTTACGTGTGTTTTCTGATATGCAGAGTTGGCAAGTATACGTAATAATGTGTCGTTCCGGGAAGTGCAAGGGCAAAGTTGATACCGGGAACTATTCTGCTTTTGGTGCATTTGCGAAATTGCAAGTTTTTGTCTTATCGCGTAGTGTTTAAGATATTCAGCGTTGCAGCTTAGATGAGTCATGTCGTTCTCATGTCATTTTTATGGAAAGAATGACAGTTGAACAGAGTTTAGTCTAATGACTGTAAGCGCATCCTCAGGACCAAATGTGCTGTCAAGACCCAGTCTGCAGAATATGGCAGTTCCCGACGAGATCTCGGGCGTGCAGGACCGAAATATCCCGCGTGCGCGCGTGCGCGACCCCTAAGTCCGCGTGCAAGACCAACAAGCCCGCGTGCAACACAAGTGACAAAGATTACTAGGCAGGGCAAAAAAATGTCTTCAGTGCAAATGTATTTGCAAAGTAGCAACAAAACAAGCAGAATCCATGCCAATCCAGTCTCCAGACCTCATTACAATATGGTATCCGTTCATATATCGAAAAATATCATGAATCAGTGTGAAAACACCCGACTCGCGGTGAATATAAAAAGCTCTGTGTTTATTTAATTTTTAATTGATACGTGCGTTAATTTAGCTGTTATTCGTCGATTGTTTTATGTTTTAACCTTCGCGTGCAAAGAAAAAAATCCGCGTGCAGTCAAAAAAAATTGGCGTGCAGAAAAAAAATTTGAAAAACAACTCGCGCGTGCAGCTGCCATACTCTGCAGACTGGACTATGGCTTCATAAACAAACATACAAAAAACAAAACAACTAACCGCGTAGTAATGGGGATGGTCTAAAGTGGCCGAGGACACTTAATGCATTTTTTGAGATTTTTCCCTGCAAATTTAAATTCTTTCAAAATTCCTGGCATTTTGTTAGCAGTTCCACTGATGTCATTTAACTGACCCAAAACCTGTTGCCTTTCGGAAACCAATAGCAAAGTTGGAATCTTTTTCAAAATACAATCCAGCATTTATTTCAGCCCAGACAACAGCAGCACCTGTTGTCAGGTCAAACGGATTCACGAAGACTTTGATCACCTGTTTCGTCTTGTGTGGCCTGCCCTCGCATTAGTGTAATTCCTCTCCACACAACTGATGCACGACTAAAACTTTACGGTTCATTGAAGTGGCTCGTCGAATTTTGCCTTTTCCAGTGCTCTTACCACAAAATGAATCGCTTTGTGACGTCATTATACCTTGCCGCGTGGTCGAAAATGGTTGTCTTGGGCCTAGTTGTATGGTGCAGTAGCAAGATAANTTGCAGGTTGGTGCTTGTTTTTTTTTTCTAAATTGGAACAACGAATTGTCCTGTTATAAGCTTAATGGTAAAATTTACTCTGTGTTTGCAAATATAGTGGAAAACCTCATGATTTTTTTACAGCTAAAGCTAAAAACGAAATGCAAACATGTTTCTGCAAAATCCTAATTAGATATTTGTAAACAGCAGAGCAGAGTAACAGCAACCTGCCATGAAATTTTGTATTGTTTTTTATAGATTTTCATTGCATCACCTTGCCATGGATNACATTAATTTTATTTTATTATATGCATGAGACTTGAAAAGGAGTTGTATATGATCATAAACAAACAAGTCAGTATGTTTGAATAACGTTGTCTATGTTTTGCGAGTAAACTGCATCAAGAGGTGCGTACTGGCACTATATTTCAAGCTTGATTAGTAAACTCTATAAAAAGTGTACTAACTTAAAACCCAGCACAGTTTATATTTTTTGTACCTATGCCATGTGCTGGTTTTAGCAGCATTGTAGCACTTCACCGTGTATTATGTAGTGATTTATAATAAAGTGTGACATATTTAGTTGTCAGCTTGACTGGGAAAAAATGACAGTATGTGCCTGCTTGTAACTATCAAAAATAGGATTAGCGACGTTTTTGCTGATTGTTTTCAAACTGTAAAAAAGCAACTTTGTTTTGTTTAGTTAACTGACATTGATCGGATAAGCAAGTTTTATTTTTACAGATTGCCATTGACCTTGCGAGGCAAGTTTGCGACAAGGTCACCAATTGAGGTGGCACAAGCCACTCGATCCCGCGATATGTCACTGGCGGACCTAACGACTCAAGTCAACTACCCCATCACAGTAATGGTTACATCGAACCGGACCCGTTCCCCCAAAGATGAGTTCGTTTTAAGGCCAGGAATGCACCTAAAGTTTATGGGAGTAAGTTTGAAATACCGATGAGCAAAGTTGCTGTAAACTCCTGCATTTAGCAGTGGCAACAGAAAATTTAAAAACTACTGTAAATTGAGGTTTGAACGGCCTAGTCTTGGAGGTATTAACTTGATTGAGCAAGGCCAGCATCTAAGTTGTCATTTTAAAAGACTTTGCCAATTTAACCCTAGACATGCTGAAGTGAAAGTTGGCGATGCAAAAATGTTCTACAGGCTAGCTCCTAAATCATAAACAAACATGTTGTACCAAATGGGGCCGATTTATGGACATTTAAACCATCTTTTGTAAAGCAAACGAACTTACACAAAGAAAGTTTGGAATAGTCAGCCTTTTATGTGAAACATTGTCTTGTATATACGAAATGCTGGCCACAGAGAATAAGGAAATAGCTCTTATCATCCAATCGCTTTGGCCAAGCAGGATTCGTCATCGAAATCAGTCATGATTTCCATAATTGTCTGATTGAAGTCGTGATGCAAAACCCAATTACCATTAACCAATTATCTGACCATTAATCACCTTCATAAGGCTCCTTTATTAATTGCTCTTGGCAAGATTATGTTTCAAAATCTTTCTCAGCCAAGCAGGGTCATTACGTGCCTGATAAGGTTGAAAACTCAGACAACCAAAAAAACAAACCCTATATTCTACATTTTCAATTTTTTATTCGTAATATTTTAAAACTCAGGCATCTGTGTAAAAAAGGAGGTAAAAAGAGTAAATTGAACCAAAATGAAAAAATAACTTTTACTAATTATCAAAATATTAACTTATGGATGCCTTACTCAAGTAAAAATTCCTGTTTTTAAATTTTACTGTTTTGGTGGCCTGTGGGTTAACCGATGGGTCAACTGGGATCCACAATTACAGCGCACAACTTCCGATACCCATCTATCATGTGTACAGAAATTTAATGTCCTATTTTTGACCGGGAGGAACAAACCAACGTTGGACACAAAAAAAGCGAAACACAGATCGAAAACAGTACAAATCTTTTTCAATTAAGGATACTTAGTAATCAAACGTAAAATCTATAATTAATTCTTTTCCATTAACCATGTTTGTGTAATGCCGAGATAGTGGTTTGAAAGGTAATCTAAGGTCGATGATCTTTGTAACGGTAAAACACAGCGGTTACTATTTTGTACCTATTAATCATCTTCTGTATGCAAAACAAACTCAGTTGGTAGAAGGCCAGCCCGGATGGAAGGTTGCGGTGGGTTGGAAATTCAACCACAAATCCAACCGCCTCATATTCAAGCCTACACTTTGCCTAGCCTCTACTCTAGTACATGACACAAGGCATCGTCAATTTAATGCTAGGTGGGCGACCAAAAACCGTCATGATCTTCAGGTGGACAGAAAAAGTCTTAACACTTTCTTCTTAAAATTGGCGAGTTTCTGTCATACAAACGACCTCCCGGAAAAATAAAAAAAAGGAAAATATTTCATGTAACAATGCGGAGACATTTTAGTTCAAAAGCAAAAAATATATGGCAACATACTAGTTTTTTTTGTGATATGAGCGTACTCGGCTGAATAGAATACTGCGGGCCATTTGAAAGCCGGTTTCAATCGGGCCTCCTTTGGGCCAAACGTTTAAAAAACACGAATTTTAAAGGTTGTGTTGACCGAACGTTGGTCAATTTTCACAAAGTATTGTTTTTTTGTGCAATGAATTTAAACCAGACGGTTGTTGCTTGAATTTTATTACATTCAAGAACTCAATCCTGAACTAAACGTCGACACAGTGTGCAAGCCTCTGTGATTATTTAACACCTGACCTCTAATAGCCGGTGTTTCATCGTCCGTCCCTCGCACCTTGTTTTATCTTACTTCCTTTCGGTTCTTCGTGATTGGGTCACGTTTTCATTTTCATTATCAGTAAAACGTGAAAATCCAATGATTTTCGAAACAAAACACAAATGTAAACGCAATTTCAAATGAAAATCAAATCGCAATTGAAAATCAAAACACAAATGAAAATCAAAACACAAATGAAAATCAAAACACAAATGAAAATCAAAACGCAAATGAAAATCAAAACGCAAATGAAAATCAAAACACAAATGAAAATCAAAACGCAAATGAAAAGCAAATGAAAATCAAAAAGCAAATGAAAATCAAAACGCAAATGAAAATCAAAACACAAATGAAAATCAAAACGCAAATGAAAATCAAAACGCAACTGAAAATCAAAACGCAAATGAAACTCAAAATCAAAAAACAAATGAAAATCAAAATCAAAACGAAAATTAAAATCAATACACAAATGAAAATCAAAACGAAAATTAAAATCAATACACAAATGAAAATCAAAACGAAAATGAAATGGCCGAGGCTTGCCAGTGCCCCTTTAAAACACAACGCACGGTTTTTAAGCTTATCGTCATTGTGTACCGATGATGACAACAGCGATTGTCGAAACGTTTGCATTAAACTGTATTCACTACATACAAGTTCTCTGCCAGTTTTGTTGTTAACTGTATGTCAATTTTACTGTACACGGCCTACAACTGGATTATTGTGTTGTAGGTAGAAGACCATGACGTGGTACTCGCCGTTACACCTTTTCAGCGCATCATCGAATTCAGTTCCTCCGGCGACACATTTTCCTTGCCTTCATCTGTCGTCAACCCACAGGTACTTTGCGAATTTTTTGTGTTCGGTAAAAGCAGAAAATAATAGCAATGCACCAAACGGGCCTGAAAAGTTGAATGATTCGAATGAATTCCTCCCAATCAGGCTAAACCTGAGTGAAATTATCTGGCTGATGTTATGAGCGCTTTTCAAGTTCCCAATGCGAGTAACGTTGTTTTTGACGTTACTGCAAGTTGCGGCTTTGACAAAGGGTTTGCAGTTTTGCTCACAACCCGCCTTCGTCCAATCGAAACTTTCGATTTATCACAAGACAAAAGTGAACGGTTTCCTACAATGCCAGTCTCGGTGATTGTGGGCGTTGTGAATAAAAACAGCAGGCATCCTTGGTTTCCGGGCTACAAACAGAAGAAATGATGCACATGATTAGAGCTGTTTGGCTTTGGCCTTATAGGCTAAGACAAAACCAGTAATCCACCTTTAAAAATGACAAAGTTGCAAACGCTGCTTTACAGGTAACAAGCACAAAAACTGTTTCATCTTTTCAAATTTGCTTCACAGAAGATTTTAATCTCACAAAATTGTTTGTTCTAAGTTGATCTAATCGCTTTCCGGCCAATATCGTTGGAAAATTCATTCGCGCATTTTCCCCATAGCTGTTTCCATTGTCTAACGTCACAATGGCAAACGGATGTGTCAATCACACGATTTTTACTTTCCCCTTATTTGGCAGAAATAGCAAAGCCTAAACCTTCAACCGCTATTCTTTATTTAAACATCGAAATTAAAACACCTTAGCTGGTATTTGACCTTCAATGACCTATTGTTAGGAAATGGGACGTTTGCTGTTAGATTACGAGTGTAAGATTAGAATTGTCTATTTCAGACATTTTCGACCATATCTAACCGAATGGTTTTGACTCGTTTTTCCTATCGGTACACTTTGAAATCTCGTACTAGTTCTCATAGATGTAATGCGGTATCTATATATTAAACCTAATGATTCAGCATCCTCGTACGCCCTAGAAACATGTCTCATACGCCCTAACTGGTGCAGGTACTTCTGGCCTAACCTTACTTTTTGTCAAGCAAGCTGGTATAATTCGCTGCTCTTTTAGACATCGCGCTCCATTTTTAAGATCCACACTTTGCTTGTATACCAACTTGTATAGCACGTAATAGCACGTGTGGGTCCTGTTGATGATACAATCCGTGCATGTACTTTCTACAGCCTTTACTTGCCTTTCCGGTGACTCTGTGGTGCAATAACCGGACGTTTGACTTCTGCCAGTTACTTGTATGTTACTTGGTTTAGATTTCTGCAGTGGTAGCATGGTAGCTGTTGGTTTTAATTTACATCGTACAATGTGTAACTTGAAGCGGGTTTGGTAACGAGCTTCGTGCAGCCAATTGTTAAAGTGTGTCTTAAGCCGGTAATTTTTTTATTCAAATGGAATTAATCATGCTTGTTTACCGTTCAAATCGGCTTTGACTAAGCAAATAAATTGCATTAAAGAGTGGTATGGTTGACTGCACGAAGCTAGTTAGGGAAACCCGATTAATTCGAGTTTACTTCTCCGCTCAGCTGACAAGCAATTGTTTACTCTGATAAAGCGCTATGGAAAGCACTTCGATGGCACAGTCATTAAAATTGTGATTACTTGACAGTTTTTCGGTGTAGCCCAAGTCGCCAGTTTGTACAAATCTTCAGATTGGCTTGTGTGGATTTTGTAAAGCTATTTTTAGTCGCTGCTGCGTATCTAGGGTGCTGGTATTACTTGTGCATTGTTGGATATTGAAACATCGACGTGGTGATTTTACAATTTGACGAATAACGACAAATTGATAGATGGAAAGGTGTTTGTGGACATTACAGCCTAACTTACCCCATATATTCATTAAAAAATCGTTTTGCAGCCAATTTTGTGCATTGTTCGTTGAAAGTTTTTTTTTTCACTTTAACATTTGGCTTGTCTTGTCGTATAGGATTTTGGCAACAAATTTTGCTATCGGAATAGTTTTTGTCACAATTCCATTTCACAGATACATGTATAGCACTTGTTGTATTAGTTAAAAGATTGCTTGTTGTTGCGTTTTTTTGGAAATCAATCATTCCCAATGAAAAAGGTTAGCGTTGCCATTTTTTTAAACTATTTTCAACAAAAACTAGGTCTATAACAGAGTTGGATCAATTACATAAATTTAGTTAAAGTACAATTACAATTATTCTGAGACTTGTATTTAATTACAAATTACAATTACATGTCACAAAATTCTCGATTTCAACACATTGTTTTTTACACAACAACACAACAACACAACAACCAAGTCGACATTTGTTAAATTTATAGCCATGCTTCCAAAATGTGGCATAAAATCTGCAAAGGTATCTTGCAACAAAAGTAATTTGAGAAGCAATTAGGTAAAAGTGTGAGCAAATTACAATTACATCAAAAATAGTAATTAATTCCATTCAGCTCAATTACAAATTGCTATTGATCCAGCTCTGGTGTATAAGACGTCGTACAATTTTTATTTTTCACAAGAACACCGAATCTGTGTCTAATTCAACATGTTTTTTCGCAGGGCAATGAGAAAGACAGGAACCAGTACCAGACCTACCTGCAGAGCACGTATATGGCTACACAACTGCAATCCAGTGTCACGAACATCGACAATTACTGCAAGTAAGAGGTTTGCTGTGCTACGACTAAAGCCGGTTCCTAAGCAAGTTTTGTGCACTGAACTGTAGCGAAGATTTTGTGTGAATCAGTAACCCTGTTTACATGAGCGAATCGAATCGTCAAACTGATGCGAATTATGTGACGTCACGCAAATTTACATGGCTACCCAACCGA
>QXVZ01028289.1:0-13180 GCA_008931825.1 Phallusia fumigata
GAAAACCGACGGTGTCTTCAAACGTGGCGATTTTCGATGGCTTGTATTATTCACGCTTACTTATCCAGTGGTTCCCAACCGCGGAGGAATTTGATGGGTTAGGGGGAGAAACTTCCACTTCATAGTAAAGTTATTCGTGATAAGTGTAGTATTTTATTTGAGGTAGACCAGTGGTTCGAAACGTTTTGGTTTTGCTTTTTATAACTTTTTGTCTAGTAGGGAAGGAATGTAAAGTTCCAAACTAAGCGAAGGTGGGTATAGATCAAAAGAGGTTGGGAACCACGGAACTAACCGGTTCGTCTCGCAAAGACGGGAAACATACAGTTTACCATATTATGCTTATGTTTTTGCCTCGATATACCTCCCTAGACTAAATAAGGTGCAGCAAAAGTTGACCGAAGCTTATGTAAGCATGTACTGGCTTCGACCTCCGCCAGCATGTTATTTCACACCAAGCTTTGGGCACCCGTGTCTATAACTATTTCGTTTCGGGTTTTTAAGGAACCGAATAAGAACTGATTTTCATTACCTTGTTGAGACATTGTACGATGTGCGCAAGATCGATCCAAGGAGCGCCTGTTTCCGTCACTTGATGGAAGAGATGGTCTCGGAATAGTTTCAACAGATATCGGTCACCAGTTTCCGACCAAGTTGGCTCGATTCCGAACTCTGGGCGTTCGTTCACCACCCCGAGCTTGGCCAGCATTCTGAATAAGCGACCGTTCTCCATTTCCTACACAAGTGAATGAACAAACACAACTTGTGTTAGTACAGAACTCATTTCAGTCCTATTGCTTTCTCAATCCAAGTGTCGGCATTTTATAACGGGAAAAGTGTAGAAGAAGGCGTAAGAGTTGTCCACAAATTTGGTCCTGTCAAAAGCGCGTTTGTTTATAAATGCCAAATATAAATCAAATAAATTTTATTGATGACGTCAGTCAATCCCACGTTGCCTTAAAACGGCGAATTGGTCAGTTTCGCTAACACAAGTGGAACACATTTTGAGCGAAGCAAAAACGACTTGAATGCATGTTGAAAAGATGCACCTTGGCAATTTCGTTTTCAATGACGTCACATCTCAACATGGCGGCGTCAAGCTGTGTGTAGAAGCGAGCCCCGATCATCGGCATAATGTCGTTGACGCTGTGGGGCCTTTGCTGCGGGGACAGTAGGTATCTGAAATGAGGAGTGTTTACGTTTGTTTGTCTGATGGGCACGATCCATGCCAGGCTAGAAAACGTAACTAATCTCCTGGTGATAAGGGGAGCAACAACTAGCAACACTGAATCGTGTACAATGATGAGCTCTTAACATCTTATCCGAAACTTTTAGTTTCAACGACTTACAAAATGAGATTCTTTAGGTCGTTCGAGTAGTTCATCACCACCAGCTCTATTGACTTGGGAAGGTTATCCCTCTGAATGGAGTTCACAGAGTTGCACGCCAATGCCAGTACAACCTAAGTAGGACATAGAATACAATGTGTTTTCAATAAAAGCAATTATTTATTTTTAAAACATTGAGTTACCTTTCCCAGTGCTACCATATCATCCTGTTGATACTGCTGCATGTGCGCCCTTGGGTTTGAATGTGAACTATCATATCCCAATACATCAAATATACCAACACCGTTGATGCGGATCCTACAAAATATGAAAAAATTTATTCTCTGAACAAATTCTCAAATTCTCTGAACAAGAGAACTGAATAAAACTGCTTTAAAATCTGCATTAAAATGATAAATACCATGAGCTTGGAATCTAGCATTTAAACTGCATATTAACTGCTTTGGCAAACCTTATTGTTCCACATTAGTTGCTTCTATATTTTTATGTGCTTACAATGCAACATCAGTTAGGAAGTTTTAATTGTTTTAACTTGCAATACCTCGATTTATCAGTGATCAGAATTTTGGTTGGGTCCATCACTCTGCATGCCAGTCCAGCAGTGTGAATACATCGCAAAGCCGAAGTCAGTTGAACAACATACGTCCATATCAAGCTCTCAGGAAGTAGCCCTGAAATGTCAAAACAATTTAGTTTAATTTAGTTAGTTTGCTATATTTGGAAAAACAAAGCAGCACCAATTTTCGGTCAGTGCAACCATAACTACCATTGTCAAAATATTGGCAGATTTAAACTAACAACCAAGTTTTTCATTTAAACACCTGCATTTTGGCGAGTTGTTCCTCCATTCCACTTGGCTTTCGATGCATAGTTATTGTTGGGATTTTGAAAATGCCGAGACATCATAGTTTCGGCTCCAGCATGGTAGTCATGGGCAAATATCAAAGCTGCGTAAAAGAAACGTTTAAAACAGGAACTAGGGTCAGCAAATAAATATTTCCTCACAATGTTCGCCAAACGCTTTAGACGTAAACACTTCTCTCAGTTGAACAACATTGGCATGTTGCAGTTTCTTCCACATTTCAACAAGTACCATGCATTTTTCTGTTACTTGGCGGAAGCCTAAAAACCAAGACCTCATGTAAGTAACTAACCAAAGACAGTAAACAACATTAAACCGAACTCAAAATTACCATGGATTCTCCTCAAACAGTATGGGAGGCCATCCTTGTACTTAATAGCTTTGTAGCACGATGTTACAAAGCCGTAGGTGTTGGATTTTTGCAGTGGGTTATCAGGTACTGCCTCAAGGGGAAACAGGCTATGATAATTGTCAACTTCAGCAGGAATACCTTGAAAACAAACACAATGAATAGAAACCACATAGAAAATGACTGTCGATCTTCTTACTGGGGTCTTGCTCAGTGTCCACAGTCAACATTGTGAGAGCATGTTTCTTCATTATAACCTGACGCAAATCATTGGACATAAAAAATGATGGTGCATTTGCCTTCAGTGTCATGTATTCGATGTGAGGAGGTGAGCCAGGAAACATGTTAAAAGATGGCATCACCTGCAAGACAGTTTGTATTGACAACAAAAGTTTAGATTGAAAATTAAAGAAAATACCTGTATTGGCACTTACCACTGACATATTTTGTTGCACAGCCTTCTGCGTAAAAAAGTAAGTAGTTCCACCATTTTCTTGAATTAGATGTTGCTGCATCAGACTTTGGTCAGTTTCGGAATATGGCTGTTGTACATCTGTTTTTGTGTAGTATATTACCAGTTATGCATTTCATCTTTCCTGTTGCAGAATTTGCAAAAAATTATTTAGCTATCAACGTACTCAAATCTATGCCAACCCCGGTTGACACAGGGCCAAGGGAAGGAGATCCACGATGAGAGGTCAGTCTTCTCGACATTAGGGGTGATGTGCGCTCCGGGGTCACATGACTGGTTGACAAGGAATCCAGAGGCTGCCGTTGAAATGGAGAAGAAGTTCCTGGGGTGGAGAATGCTGCAAAAAGCAAAATATGCTCATTGCTTAGGTGCAGTTAACCAAACATGAGCCTGATGCCTCTTCAACTTTCTGTGGGTTGAGATATAACGCTCTCATTTTGTTCTCCCAGCCCATTCTGTTTTTTTCACTGCCAGCTAACACTTGATCAAATTAAACACAAGAGAACATATTTGATCACACTCTGTAAAGTTTAAAAATGTAAGATAAGGCAGTATGTTTCAAATATTTCTCCGGGTGCTGCTGTTTACACTATCCAACTTTTTTGGAAGAATCTTGAAGGCATGAAATCTAACCTCATTTTCCTGAATACCTACAATCCTATACAAGTTTGCTGTTTGACACAACTAAAGTTCTATCTTGCTTAGTTCTTGTCCTCATAACTACAACAGGCATACCACAAGCAGAAAGAAAAAAGATGGCTTGCCAACCAGTTATGTCTATCTTGTCAACAACTTTTCTATCCTTTTTGTTGAGAAACTTCTGCACATATTCTTCAATGAATCTGAAACTTGCTTTCAAGTCTTTGCTGCATTTTCTTCTCCTGCCTAATTGAAGCAAAAACAGAAAAAGTGCAGCACATGTAACCATGTGCAAAGATTTTAAAATTTTCACTTGTAAACAACCAAGGTAAGATGAGAAAATACTAAGTGATGTTTATGCACCATGGAAAGGTTAAATTTAACCAGACACCAAAGAGTCAATACTTTTCTTAATGCTGACTTGAACAATGAACAGTTGGTTATTAATAGCATCTATATTATTAAAATTGGGTCAGGATTTGCAAACAACCAGTGAGTTTGCCCAGGGAGTTAAGAATAAAAAAATAAGCATGAACTATAAACATTAGAAACGACACAGACTTTTAAAAAGGCTTACATTTTTTGTTTTGAGTCTGCCACCAATACAGAATACAATGCTAAAATATTAGGTGCAGGGTAACATTGCAACATTTATCGATGCCTTAACACAACAATCATAATAACCATCGATAAATTGTTTGAGCACATAATGTTGTAGACATTTATGAAACCCAATTTTTATGTTTTATGCTATTTTAAAAAACCTACAATGTTTACAAATTCCCTTTCCAGGATTTATTTTTTAGTTTCACTTCGATACATTCATAGACCATTTATATTTATACCTGGACAAAATTACAAATTTACAGTGCCAATATTTTGTGCCAAGTGTATGTCTTTCGTTCAATTGTATTAATTAGTTTGAAAAACATACAACATACCACATTTGCATCATTTTATTTACTTATGGTCATGGACATTTTCTGCAACTACATTTTGCCAACCTAAAACTGACTACCAAACATATGCATACATAACTTTTACCAGTTTGATTGTAAATCAAAATTGCATTAAACTCATTAAACTTGTCTAAACTCAACAACCTGACTTCGCCTAGGTTTTTAGCACATATCATAGTTAAAATGTCTAGGAGCCTGTAATTTCTGCAACACAACTTGAACAGTCAACAATTGCCACCTACCTCCCATTGAATTGGCAGTGAGGGGGGTGTTGCTGTCTCCGGCATAAAACGGTGAGGAGGTGTTGTGAGATTGGGGAGAAGTAAATACTGAGGAGGAAGAGAGACGCGGGTCTATTGCTTGTCCTGCTGCTGGTGATGGTAAGTGGGTTCCTTTGTAAAAACAAAACAAAACAATATTTTAACTACTTGACTCAATATAGCTCCTGAGTTAATAATGTTAAAACAGCATTACAACTCTTGTCGGTGGTATTTTTCTTACTTAACAAACCCTGTATTGCACAGTTTTTTGAACACAGAACCTTTAACAATGCCTAGACATCCGCAAAAAAGTAAGTATTGTAGAAAATTATGCAACAATCTTTTTCAATTCAAAATTTCATTTTTATATAGTCCTACAAGGTTTAAGGTGATGTAATAGCACATCAGGAAATATTGTTTTTATTCCCTTTCCATTATTTTGTCACAAAACTATTTAACCTATCAAAAGCAACAAATAAAATTTTGTAGCCTACTACAAACAGAATGCTGAAGTAAGTTAAGCCTTAACTAATTTTTTTATCTAGCAGGAAAAAACTTTGCTTTAAAAAAACAATCACTCACAATCTAATGGCTCATTTTTACACTAAAACACTTAATCTCAACACTTAAAGATTCAAATTTCTTAATATGACCTAATGTGATAAAACTAACTGTAATGCAGTATTATATTTTTAACACAGATATTTAGGATGTTATACCTGGAAGATATTCCATCATGGGTGAACTGGAGTTGTTTGGCATACGAGGAACTCCTGGGTCTGGGTGACCAGGCATCATAGGTTGACCTGAAAACTGATTTCCTTGTTGTGGGACGAACTGATTTTGCTGAAGCACAAACAAAAAAAATTTTACTGCATACATTGTGTTGGTAAAAACCATCAAAAAATGTTTTTTCACTAACCTGTGGTATTCCATTTGCCCTGTTTATGGACCGGTTTGGTATGAACTCTGGTATGCTTTGAAACGTTCCATTTTGCTGTGAGTGGTTGAGGTTGGGTGCCGACATGTTTCTCGGAACGAACTCTCGTGCCACTGGGTTTGGTGTTCCAGAATTAGCCATTGGCTGCATGTTCGTACTGCTATTGTGGCCTAAAAATATTTTGCTACGTGTATCTTGTTAGCCAACAATATGTTATCACATAATTTTTAAAATCTATAGGCCACTTATGTTCACGCAATTTATAAGATTACAATTCAAAATTTGTAATGTGATAAAACATAAAATTGTCTGTACATACGCATTCCATCATTGATGTCCAAGGCTTCAAAGGAGTTTATTGCATTTGCCACAGACACTTGGGTTGCAAACTGGGTTGCTGTAAATGTTACAGGGTTAATTAAATCAAGTCGTAAACTTTGAAACACGTAATGAAACACTATTGAAAGAGTATTGAGATCATCAATGACCAATTAAAAACTTCTTTGCTCCATCTTAAANTTGCAGTTGCCATTTTTTGTTATTCCATTATTTATGTTGCTCTATGTGCATAAACTTATGTAGGGCTGAAACAAATGCATAAACCATCATGAAACATGCATCCTTAACATGTTCCAAACTTATAGTAGGGAACAAGTACACTTCAGGACCCCAAAAACTTGCCAGGCATGTTTAAACAACAAATATTTATCTCAGGCAATAAATATAGCTTTTACCAAACGTAACTGTAGGAAGTTTGCTGGTGGCCCTCTGCAACTATAATTAAAATAATATATTGTTGCATGCAAATTGTGGTTGGTGTAATGCCAAACATCGGATTCCCAGATATTTACTACTTTATGATAACACATAATTTTATTTGTACTAAAGAAAGGCTAATTAGTAATTAGGTCCAGTTTTGCTTTTCCATCTCAAAATCAGAGTTGAAGAGACGGAAGGTGTAGATCTGATCATCTGACACCCTATTCCTAGTATTACTAGAATGTGACTCAAACACTATTCTTAGTAGTCTGAGTACTGTCGTAAGTCTGGTTTAGGCTAAAAATGTCAACTTTTCAACAAGATAGTGAAAACTTTGAAAAAATTGGCTACAAAGATTTGGTTGGACTTTAGAAGTCGGATAAATATATCCAACTCCAACTCCTATTATTCATAGGAGTCCGACTCCATCCTAAACCACCGATTCGCTATGATTCCGACTCTGGCCCCGACTCAACCCTGCTTAAAACGTCCTGTTCAAAAGGGGAAAAACGTAGTCAGCAAGCAACACAATTACGTGAATTGCTTTATCACACAGCCTCAGACGATTTCACGAACAATATGTCAATGTCATGCTATCCGCAAACCCAAGCCCTAAACTGGAGAACTATTACATCGATTCGGTCCAATAATTTTTACGGTGTTTGATAATGACGTAACAAGCGGACAACAATTTTATGTTGGTTAAGGATACAAAGATTATTGCGTTCAGTTGAGGCNGAACTATTACATCGATTCGGTCCAATAATTTTTACGGTGTTTGATAATGACGTAACAAGCGGACAACAATTTTATGTTGGTTAAGGATACAAAGATTATTGCGTTCAGTTGAGGCATCCATGACGCCAGTGGTGCAAATCCATTAAAAATATTGGAGGGGACTTTTGTTCGTGTGAGGAATTTTTGTGCAGATGACGTCATATTGAAAGTTATGACGTCACTAATACATATTTTTATGTCGCAAAAATGGGTTACATTTCGGCTGAAAAGGTCTTAAAACGTCGTTAAAATTGTTTGCAATCGCCTAACTGTTGCAAAGGTATTGCTAAATTGTTTTCATGCAACAGAAAACCAGCTTTAATTGAACCTGCTGCTTTAAACAGTTAAACATGATTTTGGGTTTTATCTTCAATGAAACAAATCCGTAACATTTTTTTGACGAAAACAATAAGATTGAGGGATGGGACAAATGAATGGAAGTCGCACCTAACCAAAATTCGGGAGGGGCATGTCCCTCCCGTTTGTGGCAACGGAAACACTGCAACGGGAGAGTCAAAGTGAACATTAAGCGGTCATTTTATTATTGCCACAACAAACGGAACAGCAAATAGGCAATTCATGTTTCCGCGAAAACGTTCTCTTTTTGCTCGACGGAGGGAATTCAGGTACGTATGGCAGCCGTAGCCGAGTAGAGGCTGCCAAATGTGGAAAATATTTGGTTTTACCAACAGATCTAAAAGAGCAGACAGCTTCAACAGCCATGTCCCACATTCTCGCTTCTGTGTGTCTTTGAAGGTGATGTAAGAAACTATCAAGAACTCGGTAAACTGTGGGATTTGTCGGTGGAGCCGACGGACGAGGAATCCCTCCTTAACATTTGCTTTCTGCGGAAACGGCGTCGCTTGACAATGGTTGCTATCACGAGAGCGATGCTGACGAGCAAAAGAATTCCGAACACAGATCCAAATATGCAGTTTGTCAAAAGCTCTAAAAAACGAAACGTTAAAGAAGCCCAGCAGTCCCAAAACTTTTACAAAAGCGGCACCTACCTTGGTCTTGTTCAATGACATGTAAATCGGTGTGAAAGCTTGGCTGGCCTTTACCCTTGACAGNTTGAAGGTGATGTAAGAAACTATCAAGAACTCGGTAAACTGTGGGATTTGTCGGTGGAGCCGACGGACGAGGAATCCCTCCTTAACATTTGCTTTCTGCGGAAACGGCGTCGCTTGACAATGGTTGCTATCACGAGAGCGATGCTGACGAGCAAAAGAATTCCGAACACAGATCCAAATATGCAGTTTGTCAAAAGCTCTAAAAAACGAAACGTTAAAGAAGCCCAGCAGTCCCAAAACTTTTACAAAAGCGGCACCTACCTTGGTCTTGTTCAATGACATGTAAATCGGTGTGAAAGCTTGGCTGGCCTTTACCCTTGACAGTTGCGAGCGCAATAGGTCCAAATGTCAAAAAACCCGAGGGCCCGTCGGAAACCTGGTTTGTCATTGTTTTATCAGTGCTTCGTTTTGCTCTGGCGAATACTGAATCAACATCATTGTTGCAAAGTGGCTGTAAAGTTGAGATTGTTTGTTAGTTTTTTAAACCAAACCTTACGTAATTCATTTTCACTTACTCCAGATCCGGCACACGTTTCAGCCGTCTTGTTGCAGACATAAACCTCACAGTGGAGATAGATGTATCTTTAGAAAAAAAATTAGGCAAAAAATGCACTTTAATTTCGTTGATAAGAAACTGATCAGTGATCAACAACTTACTCGTCCTGAGTGTTTTTCCACCTGAACATTTGAAAAGTGAACCGCGCCTTGTCTGATTCACCATTCGAGAATATTCGCACTGTTTTGTCTCTGGGACTTGCACACCTGCACACGTTTATTAAATCAAGCCTGACAACTACACCCCGAAAACATTAAACATGTTTGTACCTTCCAGTAATCAGGAAGTGATAGTTGGTCATCACCTCATACATTTGGCTTGTGGTGGCGTAGCAGCTATCCAGTGACGTCACTATGCTATTGTCACCAAAAACGTTGTTCATGTCTACTGATACGTAAACGGGAACACCTAAAATGGAACGTTTTTATTGTTTGGGAGAAATATAAGTAAACGTATTTTAGGTAACAACTTAATGTCCTTAAGTGTTTGTTAGTTGCATTTTTATGGTTGTTGGGCAAAACAACACCTTAATGCCTTTTGCTCACAATAAGTTCATTGTCGAGTTACCTGCCATTTTCTGTTTAATTGTTTCTATAATTTAAGTTGGTAACTTTGCTTTGTGTCAACCCATCGCGTTTTACTGGGTTGGAGCAATGCAGGATTAGAACCAATAACCTTGCGAGCACAAGGCAGTCGAAAATCTTTCTTACCCACTACGACTGACGGTCGTGGACCAAACTTGCTCTTTGGGTGAAAATCGCTTCGCTGATATAAATTCATCCCAACGCTTAGTGTTCCCCGGGCGGTTGCGAAATTCAAAGTTCTAAACACAAACGTAATGTTCACTTTCACAAGCCCACCTGAAAGCCATAAAGTGCGTTTATCGAGTTACCAGCACAAAATTTTCCTTTCTCGCCCGCTTTATTGGTAAAAGTTTAATAAATCATACAACAAAACACCATTAATTATGGCTATGGCTTAAGCCACAACGGTTGTAGATATAACGAGTAGCCCACCTGATATGTGGTGTGATTGCTAACGGCGAACTGACAACGTATTTGTCATCGTACTGACATTCCAAACTCATAATAGCTTTGTAGGATCGAACCGATGAAAAGACGATCTCGTTACGGAAAGTGTATTCTCCTCCATCATGCTGCAACCACAGTTGATTTTTTAGCAATGTTGTAGTTCTTCTAAACGGCTTATGTCTAACCTTGTACTTACTTCTACCCGTGTTCCACAGTCTGTAAACGGTGAGTATGTGGTTATGACGTAGCCACTGGTAATTCTTTCGGCAAAACATTCGGGAAACTGGTAAAAGTGTAGCTGCTTTGCGTCGGTTATGTCAATGTTGTTTCTTGTGAAAAAGCTGCATTCCAAAAGCTTGTGTTTAGTTTAGTTTAGTCCTTGATGAACCAAGGCCGATATAGCACATCAATCTGTTTGACGCTACTATTACTAACCTATGTTTTCTAGTTTAACGTTGACATCTTCGTGTTACATATCTATTTTACTCACCTATCGCTTATCGTCACGTGAATACTGCCCGAGTTGCAGTGCAGTTTTGGGTCAGCCCAAACTAAAACAATAATTAGACTGTCAAACTGTAGACTGTTGAAAAAAACTCATATTTCATACATACCTGCTGACACAAAGCATAAGGCGATGAACAAGGAAATCATGTCTTTGTTGGTTTGTTCGCAAATGCTTAGTTGCATGCCACAGTAGTATTATTAAACTCAAAACACTGTCACCCGTGAGACGCTACATCTGTGCACCTGAAAGTAAAACGTATGTATTAGTAATAAGTAACACAGCCTTTGGCAGCAACCATCGCTGATAACGTACATTTTATTCAGTGTCAAAGCGAGCGAGTTAACAGTATCTAAAAATCTGAAGCTGCGCTAAAAACTTGCCAGACAGGCTTAGCAATTTTTATCGATCTCTTGAAAACCGCAACGACGTTAACTCTTCTTGTTTGAGGCTGGTGATAATGTTATGATGGTAATTGAAAATTTGCAACGTCTATTACCAGCTATGCATTACAAAAACAAAACCACAATTGAGTTAAATCCTTTCGAACAAAATCTCTTATCTTCGGCTGCCTAAGGTGTCCTACTTCGTTGCCTAAAACGCGCAGTGCCCTAAGCCAAGTTGTGTCAATCTTTGTCGTTAACCTTTGAACTGCGATTAAAGCAAGTAATCGGCATCAACAACAAGAATACAGGCAACTGCGGTATGCTCAATGCTTGTGATAAAAAAATAACAGAAAAAAGCGTAACTAAAAGCACCCTCAACCTAAGGTTTTTTTTTCCATGCGTTTTTCACTAAATTTTCCTTCTTACACAATATACATCCAAAAACAGCACGAGACCTTCGTGACTGTTTAGTATTTAATGACATAACAAAAGTCTATTAACCTGAAGCTTTTAAGCACCTCAGCAACGCCCGTAATAACTCTACGAAAGAAGGGTTGAGTTTTAAAACAAACACGCGAGATCACATTATAGCAGCGCCTGGGGGCATGCAAGTGATGCTGCCGCCATTTGTGGCATTTACCAGCAGTAAGGCGGGCATAATGACTTTTATGTGGACTTCCTTTTGTAATAAACATTTACGATGTGGTACATCCAGCAGTTGGTGACCAAACAACCCCACCCTTTTGGGAAATTAACTTTGCGTTACGTATAGTGCCTTTTCTGTGAGTAAAAAAAATGACAGCTTGGAATTAAATTATTCAGTCTTACGACTTGAACATTTGATAAAAAAACTGACACGGTTTTAAAGTCATTACCTAACAAGGTAAGGCCTGAAAACCATTGTAACGTAAGACCTACAAAAGGATGGGGACATTCAACGAGCACGCAATACCTCTTATACTGGAGGAAATTTATTAAAATGAAGTTTGATTGTGGACTGTCACCAAGCAACAGCGCCACACAACATTTGCCGAGTAAGTGCACATTATATATTTCATATTACGAATCAAATTAAAAGCTGGGAAAGGCAGCGTACAACGATAATGATTATCGTTTCGAAGGTCGACTTCGCAACGTTGTGACATCCATGAACGATCAAGGGATTCCCTGCGAGCAAGTAGCTGTCAGCCGTGACACATACTCATAAAACTGACTACATCAAGCAAAGTCTTTTAAAATCAGTATGTATCCGACTAGCCAAGAACATTTGATTTTGGGAAGGTCGCCTTTTTTCAGGTTGTTTTCCAAAACTATCGCTCACAAACCCGCCTAAAAAGGCAAGCAACACCGCTGTTCGCTAGTGTACAAAACTGCCGATACATGGAATGACATACAGTTAATGGGTACACGATACTAGTACACACATATACATACATACACGCGGAAGGCAAAAGATACAGGGTAGATCACCGTTCCAGCGTTTTGGTAACACACAGCACGCTGGGTTGACGCTACAGTGCCATTAAGTTTAGCCCCGCCCAACTCAGTTGGCTGACACACAAAATGATTTTGTGACATGGAAGAAGACCAAACGTTTGTTGATATTACACATACTGCGGAAATTAAAATCACAATGCACACGATTCAATGAGAGGGCGACTCGAGACGGTCGGGATTCTACACACGATCAAGGTCTCGCGAGAAAACTTCGGCAAAGTTCGGTCCCTGATGTCGGACACCTGAAACCGAGAATTTAAAAATTCATACCTTACGTGCATTATATTTGTATGTTTAAAAACAAACTCCAATAGAGATCTTGAAAATTTGTAATTTGTCAGAAAAGCAGAAAACTTGCATAGCCCGTAAATGGAAGTCTAGATTATCGGCGTTTTGCCTTACTTTTGTGGGAACAGAAAATACGTACATGGTTATTGTATGATTTCAACAAAATTGGCAGGAAAAAGTCCACTCTTTCCTCTACATGTTCCCGTCCACCAGCCCTCGTCTATCTGCTCAATATTGGTGATGATCTCATCGGGATCAAACGTGATCTCATCCTCGCCAGCTGTAACAAACGGACATAAGTAACAATACAACTTAAGTGTTTTGTTTCTGTTTAAAAACTTAAATTTTTACGTAGCCACCACTTCGCTATAGGTTTTTGAAGTAAAACAGCAACCTATCCCAAAACTGACAGTTTATAACATCACATGTACACGACAATGACGTTTCTGATGTAACCGAGCTTGCGGTCAGTGGGCGCATG
>QXVZ01028293.1:0-10753 GCA_008931825.1 Phallusia fumigata
CATTACAGTTTTCGTGCAAATACACATGGGATTCATGATTTTACGAACATATTGGACACAGGTCAAAATATAATTGTATCGTACTCGCTTTAGTTTTACTAACATTTTGAACAATTTCAATCACTTTTATTACAATTAGAGCGGTGGTGTACCTTGTTGATGGGGACTGTACTGCAGCTGGTAGTTTTAAATATCGGTGTAGTTGTACACTTCTCTGTAAAAAAACAAGGTTGGTGAAGGAAACGTGGGGTTTGGGAAAAGAATCTCGAAGTGGGCAACAGCGCCCACTGGTGGGTGATGGTGTATATGAATAAGGCGATGCGAAAGAGGCGATCAGGGGGTATTGTGAAGAGGGCACCTATCTTTAACCTGTGCAGTTTGTCGTTGTTTTCTTTCTACTTTTTCGTTTCTGCTTGTGCGAATATCGATTATTCGTCTGTGACGCAAAATCATTTTTGTTGAGGGGCGCTAATTAATGATTAGTTAGGTATCGGTGTGGGAAAATGAGTAACGCTAAAACAAATAAAGTCTTGTGAACTCAGGGTCAATATCTGTGTCTGATTTTTGTTTTTATCGTCGGTGGGATTAAAAACAGCCTTCGAACGCGTTAAAATTAATATGACAGGGAGTCTCATGGCAGTTCCTTTAGATTGTTTTCATTTGTATTTTGGCTTGGAGCAGTTGATCGTGACTTTAATTTGTTTCAACCCATCTGGTTCCACAGGATTGGAACTTTGTCACTTGACAGCTAAGGAAGGCATAGTCACCCAGCTGGCCAAACTTGCCATTTTAAAGGACTCCCCCAAAGTGGTATTTTAATGCACAGCGCATTTCAAACATATGATAAAACCTAATAGAATAGCCTACATTTAAACTTTCTGTAATGTACACATAGGACCCCACCCAATAGGTTAATACCGCCAAACTCCGAATCGATTTTTATCGAATTGTTGGAAACAGGTGAAGGAGTTCTAAACACCTAGCTAGACATCGCCTTGTGACCCAGATGGTTTGCTCAGGGGCGCCACGTTGGGGTGGCGGCGGGCCAAAGCATTGTTTTTTGGCATTTGTGTTAAAAAGTCACCGTCTTTTATGTTTGCAACCGTTACAGTTATTTTCTAAACGTTTTTTTCCCCATAACATTGTAAGATCGTAATTACTCGGCTGACTAACCGCTAATATTACCGGGCGTATGACGTGATAGTCAATTGCTAAGTTTGTCGCCCAATGTTTTTCGGGTATTCAGTGCGTAAGGCTATACTTCAGATGTTTTTGCTATTGCCGGCCGCATCACAGATTATACTACTCATGGCCGCCACGTTGCAAAAAATGCAAGGTGGAAGATGTACGTCACCACACACTCTATTGTGACGTCACAAACATGTTCAACGACGTGTCGCAGTATTTCAGCACCAGGGATTGTCATTAGAGACGCTTTCCCTAATCCTGAGACTCCAGGAAAAGTTTAGTGCTTTCATAAAAATTACCACTTTTCATTAAATAAGGTGATTTTTTTCAACCAACGGACTATCCAGATAACTTGAGGCTTGAAACAAACGTCTTCAAATCTTTGCCTATTCCGGACGAATTTGCCCGTCTAATCTAAAACGGATTAACCAAGGTTTACTGCAGTGTTTTTTACTGGAAGTCGTCGTGAAACTTGACATTGCTGTTATGCCTACCTCACGGTTACTACAACCGAAAAGGCAAATTTCGGGCAATCCCATCAAACAAAATTAATTGAAAAATTCCCACAAAATCATGCTAAACAATAGTAGCCTAGTAGCCTAGAAGCAGCGAAATCCCCACAACACATATACTACACTGTCTCAAGTTAAACATAACTTACTAGATCCTCAAATAACGGACATTTCCGGACACAGATTTTATGACTGAAAATGTGGTATATGTCCGGAAGCAACATAAAAAATTGTTTTGTTACAATCTGAATTGTTGCAACAAGATCCCATCAGAAATCCTATTATTTGAGTCTGTCTTTATGCAGAATGGAAGTTGCTGGACACAATTTTAAAACATGTAAAGAGTTATGGTTTCAAAAAGATGAAAGAATGTAAACACAAGAGCTGAGGTTTGAAACTCAAATCTTTAAAATATCTATGATTTGTGTAGCATCTTAGTATAAACCAAGAAAAAAACATCAAAAAGACCGCAGCAAAATTCAGTCCATTTGCAGCTCAATATTTTGAAAAACTTTGTAACAGAATCCACCAACACATTACTGTGGTAATGGTATTGTCCTTGGGTCACTCATTCCAGTTTCTTGAAGATTTTTAATCAGTTGAGTTAGCCATCGCTTGGTTGTGTTGTCATCTTTCAGGACAGTTACAAATGTGGAGTCCTTAAGTTGATCAGGTAAACATTGGCGCAATGCCTCTTTGGCTCTGTAGGGACGTTTGGTTGATGTGAAGCAGGCTGATTCATATTCAGCAAATTACAAAAACCTTACCTGGGATTATCGGAAAGACGCAAGTAGCAACGAACAACATGTTTTAGAAGTCTTGCTGATGGATCTTTGGAGAGAGCCAATACCATCTTTCCCTGTTCAGATATGTTAGTATGTTGACAACAAACTTTTTACACCAACACTTGCAAACATACCAAAATCATGGCAACATGTGAAAATCTCTCATAAGTTTGACATATGTAGCCGAGTCCAGTGTCATCTAAGAGAATCTTTTGCAAGATAAATGTTGCAACCTGAAAAATTTGATATAAATACACTTAGTTACATAAATTAAGATAACCATGTACATCGATTTTGGTGAGCTACATATACTGTTAATGCAAGTCAAACAATTGATTACTGTTTTTGATAGTTCACTGCCTGATTCCATAATTCTAAGACAAAGGGGAATGATTTCTGTGGTAAGAAGAAAGGTTATCACTTCTTGCTCATCTGTTTTTACCAAAGCACCTTGAAAAAACAAAAAGTACTTTAATAAAAAACAAGCCTATCATGGCCAAATATATGTGAAAAAATGCCTACCTATTACACCAAGACTGGTTAATCGCAGATACTCAAATGGACGGGTTTTGCTTGTTGTGTGCAAAAAAGGATAAAGAAATAGTGGAATATGGGCTGATAAAAATGCAGTCCTTGTTTCTGGATGTGACGCAACACATTGAAGTAATGCCAAGGCATTGCAAACTCTGCATAACAATGGGAAAGATTTATTTAAGTCAAACAAATGCATCATGATGGGTGAACTTGCCTGTTTGACTGATGAGCTGTTAATGATGGAGGGTTTATAGATGGATATATGTTTACGATTTCCTGCAACAAGATAATAGTTGCTGAACGTATTTCCCCTAAAGTTATCTTTTCTGGTACTCAGAGGCCAATGCCATACATGCATTTCTACCAGTTTTGTAAACATGTCTTCATACCCCATCAGCGATAAGTCAAGTCTTTGCAGGTAAAACACTTCAGTAAGTTGACAAATCACATTTCCATTTATAACAACTTAGTAGGATAATATTCTCAGTTGTTTTTATATAAAACAAACTAAAAAATTCGTTCCAGCAAAATATACATGTTACTAGAAGATCAGTTGTTCTGAAACTGCTGTTAGCACCATAAAAGTACAATTTTTGTAAGTCATGACTTTAAGCACCAATGACTTGAGACATGATGTAGGGTCTTACGAAAACCACGAATAAGCCTAATGCAACTTATGTACTGGACTTGAGTCATTATATTTCTGTCATACATTTGCTAAAAAAAAGGTTAGTCAAAGTTGCCAAAATAAATGCTGTATAACTGCTGTGTTACCTGCAACAGGGCAGCAATTGTTCCAAATGAATGCCACAGCATAGGGGCAAGATCTTGAACAGTTTCACGCTTCTTGCTCAGCTCCAATAGAGCAGTTTCCCTCGTTTCTAAACTTGACAAATCATTTATCCACTGGTATATCTTCTCTCTGTCTACCCCAGCCATTATCAAAGTTGAAGTGTTGTAACAAACTTTTTCAGAAACTCCAAGACTTTTTTGTACAAGTTAGACTTTAAAAAAACGCTGGAATACAACAGAAGGATAATTTGCCGCCGGTATAAATCTTTCAATAACCCCGTGCAGAAAAACTTATTGGTGATAACAAACCCATTTGAACAATCATAACGACTGGTGCAAGCACTCTAAAAAATAATATTTGCGGCAAAGCAAACCAGATATTTTATTCGGGCGCAAAGTAACCACTACAAAAAATTAAAACAAAAACACAAACAAACAGGTAAAAAAATACAAAATATATGTAAAACCACAGATGGAGGCGGGAGTGAGAACGTTTTTCGCCCAATGTGAGCTAAAGTTACAGATCCCTTTCACACTGGATTGCGCTACTCCATTGAACGGTTGGGATTGACTGTGTACTTGGCGCAGGTGCGAAAAACGCGTACGTGTTGGCAGTGGCGCAAATCCATTGAAATTATTGGGGGGAGGACTTTTGTGAGTAATTTTGTGTACATGACGTCATATCGATTGGCGGACAGTTAAAACGTCGCAATATAAATGGGTTACCTTTAGGGTGACACAGCCTTGTAACGCCGTTAAAACTGCTTGCGATGACTTAACTATAAGTGCTAAACCGTTTAATGCTACAGCAAACAACCTTTGGTTGAATCCGCTTAAACAGTTAAACAATATTTTTGGTTTCATCCTAACTTGATATAATCCCTTTTCCAAAACAATCGAATCAAAACTATGGGGGGGGGGCAAATGGCGGTCGATCCAACTAAAATTTTTGGGAACATGCTTCCTCTGGCTGTCGCTATTACGCATCACAATGCCCAACAACGATGGCCAGTGGCGCAATTCAGTGTTTGCAGAAAATCCAGGCTAAAGTCTGCGCAGCGCGCTTATTACACGCGAAAGGGCAGATGGAAAAATGTGCGCACGGTGTATGTGCACAATGTGCAGATAGAAATGTGTGTAGCCTGCATGGTGTACCTATAGGTGTGTGGGCAATTTGGTGTTTCGATTCGTATATTTCTTGGGTGTATAAATGTCACGTAATGAATAAATAGCACAACCCCTGTTGCACAGATGACCTCAGATTTGTCAAGCTTGGATACCCCGAGTAAGAACTGACGGTTTCCAACGAAGCTACCGTTGTGAAACAGATAAGGGCAAGGAGTGAAGATACGCATTGTTGGGTAAGAGTGTGTTATCATCATAGACTTCTGACACATCATACGTTTTGTTAGTATAACTGTAATTAGGAAACAACAGCAGTTTAGAGGTGTGTCCTTTTAATTTTAGCTAATCGTATTTGCGACGTTTTTGGCAGAATGTTTTCGTGTAAATTAAAAGGTTTGACTTTGCTATGTTGTTTTTAATAAAACCAGGCACCAACAACATATTAGTGTCCCTTAGTTTAAATAGNTTCTACACAATAAAAGGTTAAAGTTAATTCTACTAAATATCTGCCTGCACATTACAATACACACTTCATATTGACTCAGAAACGACTCACAAACGTACAGCACGTGGCGCAAAACTAATTGCGACACATTAGAAAACCAGGCAGATTACGTCACCCAATGGAATATGGATTGTTTGTTAATTATGACGTCACAGATGAATTGTTAAGCTGGCCCGGGAAAATACAATTCACACCGGTTGGTGAAAACGACGTAACAAGTGTGTTATCATCATAGACTTCTGACACATTAGTTCTGTTAGTATAACTGTAATTAGGAAACAACAGTTAGCAGTTTAGGGGTGTGGTCCTTTAATTTTAGCATATCGTAAAATGCGTTTTTGGCAGAATGTTTTTGTGTAAATTAAAAGGTTTGACTTTGCTATGTTGTTTTTTATAAAACCAGGCACCAACAACATATTTGTGTCCCTTAGTTTAAATAGACCGTTATGTGTTTTAAGTATTTCAAACCTTTCATAGGATAACCGTCAATTTGTCTTGTACAACATCGGAATCACATCTTTAGTGTTTAATGTGTTGGACTGAGCGTAGTAAATCCTAAAGAGATTAAAAACTTAAATAGAGCTTTGTTTATCTAGAACAGGGGCGCGCAACCAGCGACCCGCAAACTAAAGTTGTGCAGCCAAAGCTTCATAGCAGTTGCTAAATAAGAATGCGGCCTGTGACAGGTCGAATTTACCTTTTTACACAAGACAACTGGAATTTCTCAACTGGAGTTTATTTTTCGAAATGGTCTGTACAATTTTTAACGCACATATTCTATAATTATCTTTTTCTTCATAACATGTAACCTTTATTTAAGCTAATCGGGTATCACCACCAACGATATATGCAGCCAACAGCATAAGAACCATACATTTTGCATTGTAGCTTCCTCGACTTGCAGAAACTATTATTGACGGCAAGAGTATACTTTATGCCTGGTGACAAAATTTACACACATGTATGTGCACTACATAAATTTGTACAGAAATATATGCTCATCAAAACAATCATTCCTTCATCTCAATTTTCTCGATAGACGAGTTATCTGATTCATTGTGAACCTGCAACAAACCAAAAAAAAGTAAATAATTTTAGATTTTTGAAAATTACAGAACAGTGCTCCGTTAAAGTTTTGTTTATTCCCCCATTCCTAAAATTATTTTGTCATTTCACCAAATTTGCCGCATTTTAAAGTGACAAAAGCATTGTCAGACAGGTTTAAACAGGATGCCGTCATTGAGCGACATGTACATGTTTTTATTGTTACGTCACAGATCTGCGAAAATTTCAACGGCTTGTTGCGCATCACAAAAACTTGCACATAACTAAATTTTTACAACTTTTAAACGTTAATTGAGTCACATTACTTTGAACAAAATCCGCTCGTCGAACGCTGGATGAAGTAAAATCAGGACATGGATTTCTGAAATCAACTTTGCAAAGTAGAAAATATATGACGACATACCATTAGCGAGTGACATTGGCCGTTAAATTTGTTGACATCATAAATCGATTTTTAAATACCTTCCAAAAAACACTGTCTTCAAACAATTCTTCACTTTCCAGATTATCCCACACACGTAACTTCAGCAATAGACCAGTAATGGCACCACCAGCTAGCGCAATAGCAGTGGAGACAACCAGGCCTCCAATCTGATAAGCAGCTTGTAATGCAGGTGTCCTATTTCCGCGAACCACCATGGGGTAGCTGCAAAAAAGAGGCTTATATGCACAGGAAGGCTCAGCACTTATGGTTTTTAATCCACACGCATGAAAAGAAATTTATTCGGATTAACTCCAGGTGCTTGAGACAGTGATAAATTTTGAAAAAGTAAAAAGTATGAATGCGTCACGCCGCTTGACTTTGTGATTTGCTTCGGGTGCAAATTTTATGCTTCCTTTGTTGACATAAACGTGTCAACAACCACCAGCGGGTTAAGAAGTGGCCTTTTATCTACACATTAAGCATTAATAATGTGCAAAAAACAAGTTTCATTTAGGTGACGCTTGCGTTCCTGAACAAGTTTGAGGTGCATGTTGAACCGGGATGCCACATTGACAAAACAGGTAAAGTTAAACGCAAGCAGAAGAATTAAATACAAGCGCACCCCTGACAATAATCAGTAAGTAGACCAAATTGTTTCAGTTTTACCTCTCCTGGTAGACATCCGGCGTAGCCATTGCTATAACAATGGCACTTGCAAATGCGCCGAGCATTCCGGGCAGGGCATGGAGGTTAAAGACACCACATGTATCGTGTAGTTTTCTTCGCGTCAAAATTGGCTGTATAGAGATGTAGATATGCGTAACACTGTAAGTGTTTAGTTAACATAAACAATTAATAAGCGGATAAAGTTTGCGCAGGAGTTATTACATTTTTTAAAGCAGCAGATTACAAGTGAAATCGACGACAGTGTATAAAAAGGTCGTTGTAGTCGATTTGCGGCGTCGTTAAGCCTAAGATTACAACCTGTGTACGTAAACTAAATTAGTGATAGCTTTATACATTTATACAAGCTTATCCGGCAGGTTAATACGAATAAGAAATCAAAATCTGTGATATAAACTGACGCACGTCAAAAATAAGAATGGAATTATTAAATTGATCAATCAATTTCATCGCAATGAAATAGTTTAAAAAAACGAGACTTATGCGAATCCTAAAACAACGCCGAGACGCATAAATGCGGGTCGCAGCCTGTTGCACGTGCTAACAATTTAAACCAACTGTTTTCATTCTAGCTTCAAAAGTAAAAGATAAGGCATTACTTGCAAATAGGAATAACCAAGGCTGGAAGTGATCGAGGCTCCGACTCCAATAAGTAGAGCTCCGAATGGATGAACAATGAGATCGGCGTTTGCACCCATTGCCACTCCACCCGNCTGATAGCATCCCGAGCAGAACAGTGTAGCGGGATCCCTACGACAACAACTAATTGACATAAATGACTGACTGCTGCAATGTCCTAAGATTAAGTGCGTGATGCACAGAGCGAAGAATACACAATGAGAGACAAAATTAACAAGATCAGCACCTCCACGCCATCTACTGGACACATCATAGAGAGTGTGACCTCTATGCTAGTGAGCAATGGTGCAACAGCCCAATCACCCAATGTAATAATGTTTATATTTGATTAAGTTGGCATACGAATATGTGCAGTTTATTCTGACAATTTGAATATTATCAGTTTATATAAGAACGTCCTGAAAACCTATACGTTGCACATAGCGTAAGCATACGCTGCACGTAGTGCAAGCATCTTTTAACGAGAGGCGAATAAATCATCTGTTCGAACTATGCGTTGTGTCTGTCCCGTGCCCATCTTCAAATTCGAACTCATAATCTGTCCTTTTGCATTCACACATCTTACTGATAAAGTCATACAAATTTGACAGCCAGCGATTAAAAGAAAATGCCAGGGTTTTCCGACCCTGTCAGGCCATAAGAAATAAAAAATTGAGCTCATTACACGCGAGACATCTAGGATATTACTTGTGAGGTTACACATCTGGCGCAGGGAGTCGAACCGGAACTGAACCCGAACCCGCGAACCGGTTTGAGCGGTTTATTTCGTTGAAACGGAACCGAACCCGAACCTTAAATTTCATTTTCCTAAAAACCCGAACCGGAGCTGAACCCCATATTTCGTTTGGCATTGAACCTGAACCGGGACCGAACCAGTAAAAATGAAGACTCGTTTTTCTATGTAATCACCACCACAAAAATGTTCCGCGACTTGTAAAAAATGCTAACATTTTAGCTTTCTGACAGAATAAAAAAGTTGCGAGACCCAAGGTTTGTAAGTTGCCGACTGTCATAAGGGTGTTCCAGCTATATCTTTGGCATTAAATGCCCTTTCAACGCCAAGTTAGCGTCCTTTCTCCTCAAAGAGGGAACATGAAGGATACGGTCATCAAAATGCACTTCTGGTGAAACTCAACCACAGGTTTATCAACTTTAGAAAAAAAATATTGTTTCTTATTTCAGGTTTTTGCAGCGCATAAGTCAGTCAGGTAAATGCAAGGAACTTGAACGTTGGTTTTATGGTGGTGCAGTAAAACAAGAAGTAACAAGAACAAAAATTAAACTGAAGAGGCATTTAACCGGTTCAAAAACCGCAAACCGGTTCGGACCGGTTAATTTGCCCAAACCGGAACTAAACCTAAACCTGAAAATATTTTTTTCGTAAAACCTGAACCGAACCCGAACCTCTAAAAACAATAAATAGCGAACCCGACCAGAACCTAAACCCATTTAACAAGCGGTTCGACTCCCTGGTAAAAACTGCTAAACCCTCAGTTAAAACTGTATAAGCCAGTTGTATATTCTTAGATGTTTATATTTTACCTGTTCGGTGTCATATCAGTTCCTGTAAGAATAACAAATGATCAAGAATACTTCTTTCGGGTGCATGTCGAATTAAACCATAGTTATGCTCTTAAATAATCATAATTTCGAGAATGTATTTCCAGTGACTTAGACACAAAAAATTTACGTAGGGGTCAGTGTGCCCCCTCCTGGAATTTCAAAAAAATGTAGTTTATTAATAATATATGTTCTATCAACAAATTACATTAATGAGCCCTCCCAGGCAAATTTTCTGCCTGCGCCCAGGTGGCCGTTTTTCTCTTTAAATACAGCCGATTAAATAAAAACAATGAAGTTTTGTTTTTGGCGACTTGGTGAACGAGAAGAAATCAATCTGCATTGATTGTACATAGCTCGCTGAATGCGCTGTAGTTTGTCTGTTGCCGAATCTTAGGAGTTGAATCGTTCTTGATTTGCAACTTTGTTTGAATCGTTTTTGATTTATTATAGGACATCCCCTGGGAGTAACCAAGAACATGCGGATCGGGATTTTTCGAACCAACAGGTAAAAATAAACTTAAAATACTTTTTTGTTTGAAAGGGGTTTCATTGTCGCTGCAGTTTCAATTTTGATATCTTCGAGTCAGACGATTAGGAAATCAGCCTAGATTGTGTTGTAGTCTGCGAATACCCTTAAAATAGTGACCCTACAGTAGTTTTCGAGTTCATTAACTGTGGATGGCGCAGGGTTTACTAATTTCACCTAAGGCAGTGGTTCCCAACGTTTTTAGATGAATTCCCTCCTTGGCTTATTTTGGAACTTTTCATTGCTCCCCTACTAGATAAGAATTGATAAAAGCAATATTTTCCTCCCTGGTTGGGAACCACTGACATAGGGAACTAAGAGATTTCGAACGCTGGCGCAGTCATAAACGACCCAATTGAATAATATAATGTTTGAACAACAGCGTAGTCATGTACCTTATTGACACTCGGT
>QXVZ01028294.1:0-10161 GCA_008931825.1 Phallusia fumigata
CAAATTGAAAAAATAAACGTTTCAAAAATAGGATTTTTTAAAATCTTGTTTCCAGTTTTGGAATTCCAGCAAATGTGTTTTTGCTTCCGTAGTTCAATACTAAAAGGAACTTAAACCTGCTTTAATTAAAACCAATAGGTTACCAGCAGTCCGGCACACTTTCGAGTTCAAACGAAACAAAGTAATTTGTACATACTTCTGCTTCGCCTGTACTTTTTGAAACAACTGCAGAAAGCTGCGAAAATGATGATAGTGACCGTTATTCCAAATCCAATGCCAGTTCCTTTTAGAGCCCTGGGAAAAACAAATTCGAATCACATTTATGTGAAGCCAGGACATTTTTACATTTGCAAGAGCGATATGCTTTCGGGTTACGTTTTCGAAATACTAAAACAAATATCTAACCTATTTCTTTTTTGACATTTTACCACAAGAAATAACTCTTTTTAAAGACTGCACTTGGCTGGACTTTAAACCAGTCGGTTTTAGTCATCAAAGGTGTCTCTACATTGCCGACAGGATTTTTTGATCTGAAACACTTTCTCCATTTTATTGGCATACAAGCTACGTATAAAATTCTTAACACATTAATACTGTTTTTTCGCCACACGCCAGTTGCTTGCCTATTGTAGTTGCATCGGCGCAGGGATCGGCAACCCCTGGCATACGTGCCACAGTTGGCAAACGAGGTGATTATTCATGACCCGCAATGTGATTTACGAGTTTATGTTCAAATACATTTTTCAGCCAAATTAAGCTAAGTGCAATGCAACCGCAGTAACGAGCTACAGAGAGCACGTTAAAACCAGATTGTACAGATTTAGCACAGAAACGTAAAGCAGTGACGTCATTAACAAGGCACGCGAAGTCATTAACATTTTGACATAATTTGTAAACTGGCACGCTGCGTTAAGGGTGCCGACCCCCCTGCCTTTGCGGATTGTGCAAAATCTATGAACATACAAGGTTTGGAAAAATGTAGCAGAAATACCCCAACCCTGTACAATGTGACATTCACAAGTCAAAAACAAGGCTTTGCAGAAAACTACGGGGAAAATGCCAGTCTTGCAATTCTGTAGCAAAATATTTGTGTGCAGCGAGGCGTTGGATCACGTTGCCCACAGGCAGACCAAACAAGTGTACTTTTGAAACTGATTGTTTTTGGCTGCAATGAGGCATCAGCAAAATGTACGAGCACTTTTGTTGTCACACATATTCTAGGCCTGTAGGTTTGCTAATAAGTGTTTTGTATGATGAACACACCAGGAACATCGTTTTGTACTCACATAAGGCACTGGTACATTTTTTGCCTAATATTTTACTTTATCAAACCACACTCGATCCACCGCAGCACCCATGGGCGCCGGCAGGAAATTTTCCGGCGGGGGCAAATATTAATATACACATACTTATGCATTCATATCATTTTTGACATAGAACACAAAAAAGTACATTTTTCGGAATTCCAGAAGGGGGCAAGTGCTCAGTCTTGTCCCCACGTGCCGGCGCCCATGGCAGCACCCTAAGAACTATTCCCAGAGCTGTCCAATCATACATTTTAGCGTATGTTTGAAGCTTTGCTGATACTCCTGCCAATTACAGCCCACCTCCGTTTTCTTTGCCGTTGTAGGACTTTTATGATAAAGACATATTTACCTACAAATTAAAAAAGAATAATACTCACCAATCTGTGTGAAGCGAGCTGCAGCAAGTCGGATAAATGGAATATTGAGTCGATACACAGCAATAGTCGTGTAGACTCGCGCACTTTGTGTAGCCGCATTGCAGACCTGCACAATTGTCGTGTTTTAATTAAATTTGATTCTTCTTTAGATGCAAAAAAATGTAACTAGGGGTAGAGACGATCAACCTGTTGCAAAATTCCGTAAAAAACACATATTTGCGGCAAGACTTTTGGCATTGCTGCAAACAGCAATGGTATTTTTAGAATTCACAAAACGTCTAGACATTTCCTCGTTTCGGGATGTGCGTTACGCTTCAGTTGTGTGGATTTTAGGGGTTGCCGTGTGTTTGTTAACTGTGATGGTTTAGTTCAAAAACTTCAAAAACAGTTTGTGTGTCAAGAAGGGGTCTAAAACTGTTTTGTGTCTGAAAGTCCATGCACATCTGACTACACAGAACTTGTAGTAAAGACATTTGTTGAAACGAACCCTGTGTTAACAAAATAGACCATAAACTACACTTTTTTCCTTTCTCAACATTAAACAGCATTTTTGCTGCGTTAGTTTTTTACATTGCGTTCGTCACATACTTAATCACAATGTTAATTAGTCCAAACTTATAGGATTTGCCTTTACATTTCCACGAAAAGTCACTTAAAACTGTCCACAGCCGAAATTTAACTGAGGTTAATCTGGAATTTAAAGTTTAGGCCGGTTTGCGGGACGTACAACGGTTCGTGTTTCGCCAAACACGCATGATCCTCACTTACCGTGGGTCGCGGTGAATGTCGCAAATGTCGTCAAGAGCTTCAAGGCCGCATGCCTCGGGCACCAAGTGTCCAAAAAAAGTTTTTTCATTGTTGTCCTTTTATGACGTCATTCGTTTGACACAGATTCTACAACTTTTCGTTGTGTACTCAGTGTATTGCTGCATAAATCTGTGTTAAAGAAATAAACGTATACAAACTTTTACCAATAGCAGATAGGACTGCTTTCTTTCAAAACGTTTGCTATCATCTGTTATCACCACACAGTTCTAGAACGGCGTTTTATCAAAACTTCGAGCTCGCTCTTTGGCAACAAATTGATACCACGGTTTGGTAAGTGAACAAGTGTTTTTCATTACAGTAACAAATAACCGTGCGAGACGAGCAAAAACACCAACAAACGACAATGTTAAAACCTAAAGATGCCCTTGATAAAACTTTTGTTGTAAAAATGTCTGTATACTGGCTAATGGAGTTGAACATCAACCTTATGAAAACTAACAACAACAACACCAACAGTTAGGCTAAATAAGCTACAGACAGTCGCACTCTGATTTCAAAATCTAATTTTAGCTCACATTTGCATTGCTTTACTTATTCAAACTCATTCCCTGCAAAGCTTGTTACTACCTGGACTTCAAATTTAACCAACGGTCTCTTGCTGAGGGACTTGAGGCGGTTTGAAAAGCGGATCGGCTGATTGCTTACTGTCCCGGAACCAAAGTGGCTCTCAAAAAATCCTACGCAAAATAGCTCGGGGCAAAACGTGTGCGTTCGTTGTAGTTACGAAAGTAAATAATTCATTTGTCATATAGTTGTCCCGTTCTAATATGCTACAACCGCTATGCTATTGATTCGTGGGATGTAATTGCTGCTTACCTCTGTTGACTTCAGCGGTTTTGACGAGGCAAACTGTTGTGATGTAACAAACAATTAATATTTACCTACGCACCGGCTGTTTTGTATGAATTATTGACAAACAATACACGACAATTAGAAAACATGCCCATTGTTATTGGTCACTATAGCACATGTGTTGCGGCTGAACTTGTACGCGCAAAGGCTATGTTAGACTATTTAATTGAACATTAAGTCAGAAAGGCAGACATCCTCTATTCTACTCAAAAGAAAGTTTACGTTGTGGCAAGCAACCTAAACACGAACACTGTTATTTTCAAAAGGGCATCTAATTGTGGAAGTTAAAAAGGATCTGTTTTTCTTTCGCTTAGTGCAATTTTCATGCAGGCCCTCACTGACAAAAAACAGTTGACATCTTTACAACAAAAAATCTTCAGTATGTTGCTTGTTTGATCCTTCCATTAAACACTAAGCACATGTAATGCTTTCTGCACTTAGAAACAAATACATATTCTCAAATCTGCTACACAACGTGTCCTCCAAAAATATCTTTATCATGATCACCCTGGCAGACAAGCGACAGCGCACAATCATCCATCACATTCCACAGTCGTTTGAAACTTATGACGGTCAGTCAGCATTACACGACACGGCGTGACTAAAAGCTGTGACGTGACATAAAATTAACGTCGTTTCGAGGTATTTAAGCCGCGTTAAATGTGGCGTAAAGGCCGTGCGACCACTAGAAATGTGGTAAAACTGATAAGACAGAAATCTTTAGTTTTACTTTGTGTTGCAGTTTTTAAATCGACGTTGACCATAAACGGAACAAAAACTACGTGGCAACAATGTACTTTGTATTCTTAAAAGCATTTCAAGGCCGCCCAGGCTCTCCTGAACAAACGTTTATCCATTTAGTAAAGCTGCCTTTAATGTTTTTTTTCAAAACACAACATTTTATTAGCCTTCACCTGCAACATGATCCAAAAGCAACACAAACCAAAAGTGCAGGAAAACACAGTGCTTCAGCAACTATAGTTCAAGTCATTTGTAGGTTTCTGACGATGTGAAAAATGTCTGTAACTACCTGTTTGGCTGCACATCCCGTTTGAGCAAGACAAGTCGCCTGGTTGTGCGAATGTTGTGTTGCTTGCCTACGGCGCTAACGCCGATCACACTAAATGCGGTTTGCACGCGCCTTTCACGTATGTCTATGGGCAACGTTCTGGAACCACGAAACAACTCCTCACATTTTTGCAGCTTTTTTAGATTTTGACAAACGGAGAGTTTCGAACAGCATATATTTTTGCCCAAAAACGCATGTATTTTTGCCCAAGGATATTTTTTCTGCGACATGAAGTTACACATATGGTCTGACAAAGCCCTAAACATGACCCTAACTGATGAAAAGATGATCTCGCAGTTCTACCAAACAAGGTCATTACTAAGGTATGTCAAATACTTGCTTGTTTATTAATAATCCAGACATAATACACAAACACATTGGCACACAAAGAAGTGAGGGGTGATTTAAATAAAGTTTACTTCTCCTCATCTTCAATCACCACGACATCATCTAAAACATTTTCTAACACTTCCAAGTCATCTTTTCCTCCGCGAGCAATGTTTTCATTCTCTGAAATTTCTAGAACTTCGTTTTCTCCCATATCACCCCTCAACGATTCCAACCGCATCTCTTGCTTTTTCTTGTAATCCGGGTCTTCCTCGGGAAGACAAGGAGGTTGCCATTTTGGGTCCTTCTTGGCTCCGTCTGTGTGTTCGAGTCTCTCAAGCTCGGATTCGGGACCCAGCAACCATTGTTTGCCGGATTCCTTCGACTTTACCTCGTAGCCTCCGTACCGGGGCACCTTGAAAACCGTTTTTCCGTGAAACATGAGCACGACAGTTGCTGCACTTATCATGAGGAGAATAATGTTGCCTGGGTCCGAGAAGAGCCGTCCAAGAAGAGACATTTTTGCACCTGAAAACTGCTTTTAACGTGATCGCTTTGTATTTCTGTTCAAGAACTAACTACAAAAAGCATGGTAGTTTTCGCAAACTACAGAAGTGCATATAGCAGTCTGTTTGATAACGACAGATGCTTTCCTTGTCTGAAAAAAACGTGTGTTTAAAAAATGTCAAGAACATTTTCTGACTATTTACGTCATCACATGAAAGTTTAACAAGAAATTATTTTTACAAATTTTATCAACGGCACAACTCGACAAAGTTAACCCATTCTTTGCTCAAACACCAGCTTATGACAATATTCGGTTGGAAACTTTTTGACCGTAAAAGTGTTTCGTTGTTGATTGCGCGTATGAAGTGGCCACATTTCGAGTACCTCACTTTTAGTTTGCACATTCGCATCTGTTCAAATAAAACTCCGCGGCGCAATCCCCCCAAACCTCTCATCGCGTTTGCTACACATTGTTCCGCTCTGTATCCGTGTACTTAATTGGTCATCAATTCTATATGGGATACTCGACCAAAAATGGCAAAAGCTGGTTTATAAGCGAGTTTGGAATCAAAATTTCAAAATCCAGTGGAGTATTTACTTGGTTGAAACCTTCCTTGAAATCGTCTTTGTTGTCACGTGGCAAAATCAGTCATGCGTGTGATCACATTTATTGCACGGACAAATCGGTTCAACCCAGGCGACGGTATATATTCACAACCGTTCGAGTAACTTTGACCACCTGGTCAGGCATAGATATCGTAGGTTGCAACCACATACATCATACAACGATATTCGCGGAGCTGATTGTTCAAATAGAAAAGTTTTTGAAGTTATTTTTGTTGTATGAGTTGGTTTTAAAAACTTCAGTCGGCCTGTTTACTAGCATTGCGCAAAACGGGTTCCGACCGAGCTTTGTGCTCTCTACCGTGTTAAAATGTGCTGAAAATAAAAAAAACGTTTTTAAACGAGAAACAAAAATTACCAGAGTTAACAAAGGGCCTTTTTAAATTTGTTATTATTGAGTGCACAAAAATCGCTCGGAAGCTCGTTTATGAGCTAGCATGTAAACAGGAGCGCCAATCGCATACTTCCACAAACCACACAACTTTACTTACAACATGAAACTCGGGGCCAACATCGAAACTTCAAATCAAAACACTGCAAATGACGTCACACGGGAGAAGAACCAAGCCGCGAAGTGACACGTGACACAAATACAGTTCCAAGTGCGGAAGCGACCTGAATGTTACGTCACAATGAACTAGCTTACGTATCTATACGATGATTCACAATACGAGCAATGCAGGGACGTGATTTTTAGCAAATATCCTTCGCTAAAACGTGAAATACAGTAATAATGGTTCCACAGTTTTTGCTATGACGGATAAAGAACAAAAAGTTCCCTGTATGAAAAGCACCGATGATTTAAAACCTTTGGTCAAAATGAAAACATTGTTGAAAAATTTGGTCCGCATTGAAATGTTAAATTTCGAATCTGTGACGTTTTACCAGTGACATCATTTACCGGGTGGCGGCAACGGATTTACGCAAAACAGCTTTTGCAAGATATGATTGCATCACCAGGCAACGGTAGAACTGTATTGAAGCCTACATTGAAGCAATCGGTAGCTCAACTATTATGGCGTCTTATACTTAGTTCAGCTTGCTTTGTAACACGCTTTCAAAGTAGCAGCGATAAATAATTATGGCGCTATGCGGGGGAAAATCTATACCTAACTTTGCGATTTCTAATGTGGGGAGATGGCGGGCATGCAACAAAAAACGACTGTCAGAAAACAAAAAAAGGATGTTACATTTCAGTAGCGAACAAAGAACAAGCGCAATTTGCTAGCGGGACAAAAAAACTGCCGTTCCCGGAGGAAAAATAAAAACAATAAATACCATCTTTCGCAACATAAAGCACACCAATTGCTCGAAGACACGGCGTTCCGAAAATAAATACTCATTCCGCATACACGCCGGTGCAAAAACAAACTAACCCGGCACCGTACTTAGATCGATGTGAGCTCAGTGATACCGTATTTCGCGGCCTTTTTACAGTGTATAAATGTTATGTAAAGTACCGGTGGGTAAATGATACCAAGTGCGTGATGATATAGGTTAGCTTTATATGTATAAATATGATATATGCCATATATTTTGCGGTGGGTATATTGCACTAAAAAGTAATTATAGGCGATTAATTTTTGTCAAATTGATCATTAACTCGCAGGTGAAACTGAAATTTGGGCGTAAAGCAAAGTTTCTGCAAGTGAAAACGGCCCCAATAAGGATAGAGAAAATAAAAACCACAGGTGAATAAAATATTTATATCATAGATTTGCGGATGTTTTAACATAGTATTTTATGTGGAAGAAGACATTTTGAGGGCATAGCACAAAATTTGGTATGAGACAATCGAGGCTAACCCTGTTAGAAAATTTTGGGTACTTTTTCGAGAGAAAATTCGTAGCTGAAAATGATATTCCTATAATTTCCGTTCACTTGGCAGAAAGGCAAATTTCAAAAAATTATGCATGCCTTGGCCGTCGACGTCACAAATAAGCTTTAACAATTCGTAGCGAAACGGATGATTATTTGAGAAATTAGGTGACCGGATTTCGCCTCGCAACGAAAGTTCCAAGCCATTTGCAAAACGCGCTTCCGGTTCACCGACAATCTTATCACACGGGTTTGATCAGATTGGCGCAGCGAAGAGTATCAGGGACGGTGATCTGGTCGAGCCCCAGGGGGGACGGGGAGTAGGGGAAGGTGACCCCGTACATAAAGCTGTTGTCCATCAGCAGGCTCTCCTGTTGACCGCCCGCCGTTCGAATATTGCGCAACTTCGACTGGACGATTTTGATGAATTTCAGCGACACGCGTTCCTCGTAGTCGTTGGTGGGCGTCATCATTTGCAGCAGCTTCACGATCTGTGGGGTTAGAATGCAGAGGGTGATAGACTTGAACAGTTTAATTGCTGATGTGGTAATTACTCCAGCCGGGGCTTTTACACAACTAGAAGTTTTTTGTTTCAAGAAAAAACAAGTTCAAAGTACACTCTGCATTGTCTGTTGCGCTTTGGTGTACACTGGCAAATAAATAAGAAAAAAATTGTAACACTGTTTTCATCCATTAGGTCAAGATTTTGTTATCGTAGAAGTTTTTTTTTTACCACCAACAGAAATTAAAAAAAGTTTTGAATTGAACTCTCATGAAGACTAGATTGCGCAGTTTACACGTTTTTATAGAGATCCATTTTTTTACGCTTAATAACTTCCTGTCTTGATTTCTGCTACCTAGACACAGTGGCTTACCTGTTGCGCGTTGAGACTCGTGCACATCTTGCAAATCTCCTCAGCGTCGCCGTCCGACTGCTTCTTCACTTGCAGGAGTTGCGAGGCGTGCACCAGAGGTTCCAGCGTATCTCGGATCATGCTCTCAGCAAGGTTCGTCTTGCGGAGCCACTCCTCCAACTGCGACACGTTGTACCTGAAAAAGCACGCGACACATCGGATCGGGAAATTTTCGGCAAAAAAGGGCCTTTGCAACCTTGGGGTTATGTGAAGGTAGGGTGGGTTGTTTTTTTAAAACCAATTTAAGATTACACCACGTTAAGACGAAATATGATCTAACAATTAATTTAGATCTGATGCAAACTGACACTCTGGCGCATTTGGTGAGAAGATGAAAAATGAAAAAACATTGTTTAGAGCAGGGTTGTCCAACTCAAACACAGTGACGTGTCAGTTTTTATCTCATCACTTATTTTCGGAAAAACGTTCAGTGAAATATGTTTAACTATTTCTTTCTACGATAAAAAAGTGTTTTTTAAATGAGAACTAAAAGGTTCAATAACACATGAAAGACCTTTGTTTGTTGCAAATAATTCACAATTGACGAAAAAACTTCTTTACCACCGTGTGTTTTCTACCAAACTCGGAAGATTGACGGTATAACAAATCCTAATGTTGGCATTTGAATTTTTGCAAGAGCTCGAGTGCCATTTTTCAATATGCCGCGTTACACGTGTTTGACACCACTAAATTAGTGGGTTCCATTACAATAAACAAACAATGTGCCCAAGAATACATTTACACCAAGATACCATTTTTCTAATGCCAAGGTACAAAAAGTACTTTTATCCCTTGCACATCGGAGACAAAAAGCACAATTCAAAGCTTCTTACCTTATCTGCATAGCCTTTGACCAATTGCAAAGTTCTTTTCTGACCAGTTGGTTGTTGAGCGTGTGCGCGGTGACCGCATAGAAAACTTGGCGGAAAACTTGTTTGATGAGAGCTGCTTCCGTCCCGTGTTGAATCATCATGTTGTGGAAAGTGCTCAGCTGTAGGGAAAAAAATAGGATCGGTTAGCTGGTTCCAAAAGATTTGTTGTTTTAAAACGTATTTTTTATGCCAAATGTCAGGCAAATTACACTCAAACATTTGAAATAGGCCAAAACAAAGGAAGTAATGTAATGATAACATTTTAAAACCGTGGTTGATGAAACGACGCCGATCTATCTTGCTATCAACATTTGTCTGGTGATATTAGTTGAGGTGTAGGATTTAATCTACGCTTTATTGGGCTAAAACTTTTAACAAAAATTAAGTAATGTATCCAGTCAAAGTCGTGACACGGAAAAAGGGTTTCAAGTTGGTTTATAAATGACAGAAACCTTTGATTAGCATCAGAATGGATGTCAAATTTTTTTGAAACAAGAAAATTCGCCGAAAGCAAATCTTCTCAGTAAATTGTTCATTATCACAATGTGGTAAGGCCTTTATAACCATGTGGCAATGTAGTGGGGGCAGAAAGTTAAGGCACCCACCTGTTTAAGCATCACTTCCACAGTGTAATCAGATGCTGGGTCAGTTTCCCGACTGGAACTC
>QXVZ01028298.1:0-12997 GCA_008931825.1 Phallusia fumigata
ATAAATATAAAGAAACACATACACATGACTTTTGCAAGATGATATTTTTACAAACATGAATTTGACACTGTTATGCATTAAAAAAAATGCTGCTATTAAAAGCAACCTGTAAAATATTTGTAAAGATGCTTTTTTTGGTGGCACAAGTATGTTAACGAGATTGTTCAAAAGGTTTGGTAAAACGCCAATTGTTTCTACTGCTTTATTGTGGGTGACAGGAAAAACAGTTCAAAGCGCTAAAGCTGTTGTAGAAAATCACTGGTTCAGACAATCAAGAATAAATTGTGGGTTTGGCACTATGTACTGTTGTTGTCTGTTTTAAGATAAAACCACAACCATGATTAATTTTTTGTTTTATGCCATTTAAGATATTAGTTTACACAATGACTAATTGAATTAAGGAAGAGTAGTTGTTGCTCCCTGTCTTGGGTTTCAACTGTAATTCAATTATACTTTTTCCAAACATTTAAATTAAACAAAAAAATTTAACAAAAATGCAACAGTTTCACATTGCAAATTTGTTTTGTCTAGAATTTTAGACTGACAAATGGCATGCCACAATAAAAATGCTTTTTTATTGCTTTTAAATGATCTTTCTTTTTCTAGGACGAAAAACTTCAGACTCCTTCTTCTGCCCGCAGTGTGACATCAAACTCATGTAAGTGAAATAATATGTGCCTTATAAAGTAAAAGACAGGTAGTAAAGGATAAGTTGATTACCCTCTAAACTTACCTAAAGTTCCCACACTATAAAAAAATCTTAGTGTACATTGTATCCCACCACTTGGTCTCTTCTCTTGTAGTGCATGAGCTTGAAACTTTTCAAGTAGTTGATACATGTTCTAACCGAACTACAACAAAGCAGGCAAAGCAGTGAGGAACTTGTCACAAGCAAACCCATTTAAGTTCTGCTCACCGAATGCATATTATTTCATTTTCTTAACAGCATCGCAGATGAAGGCCATCCTTCGCTCCCCTGATTCTGCTGTGGAACAAACAGTCTTAATGTCTGGCAGGAGATCAGCAGGTTCCTCCACTTCACACAGCATGGCCAGTATTTTGAACTGGGATTAAATACTAAAATATTTTCTGCTGAAGTTTTGCGGCAAGCCCATGTTGTTGCCTTACTATTGTTTATTTTTTGTTTTTTACTGTGATGGTACCTGATTTTTAAGGCAGTGTCTCCAATAAAAAAAAAGATAGCACTCTGTGATTGCAAAATGAAACCATCTTTTAAATGTTGTTTATTTGATAAACATCATTACAACTGGAAAATAATGTATTTTTATACCACTGTGCTAACAGTAGTTTAGACACAGATATTCTTTGTGTTTTTGCAAGTACTGTGTATATATTATTTACAACTTCAATATTTGTTGCGTTTTTAATAATATTCATTAAATGAAAAAAATGATCATTCTAATGCATTTAGCAATTGCTTATATGGGTCGATGTTTGTTTATATTTCCATTGGGAGTAAGTTCCATTACTCATTGCCAAACCATAACCTTTTGAATATTTTTGCAAGAAAATACAGATATCAGCCTAAATGGTGAACTTTTTTATTTGCAACAAAGTTTAAACAAAAATGTATATGAAAAGGTAACAAATTAATGGGAGCAATAGCAACCTTAGAGGAAGGTAAAAAGACAAGACAAGCACCATAGATATAACAAAGTACCATAGTGGTAGTGAGTAAAAACAAGCAATATTGCTTTCAACAAAAATAGTTTAACACAAGTAAAAACGATTCAAGGAAAAGTAACATAGTCACCAAAATATTTTTTTACAAACTAGGTTGTCAAAGAAATCACTTTTGTATCAATGGTAACAACTTTTGTGGACACTGGTACAAAAGCCTAGTAGAACAGGCCCTTTTTTGTGAGGCAAAAAATCTAGGTTTACCATCGTATGAGGAATGGGATTTTACTTTTCTCAAATAAAAATGTTATGATGGGTATTTAAGCAGTGACACTAAAATCCCGCAACCGATTTGTTCTCCAGGCATTAGAAAAGGGTATTCCACAAAAATGGTAACAAGCGCATTGGAGAAGTGACAAATCAAATACTGTACAAGTACATACATTGTATTGCAGCAGGGTGGTAATTTAGTAATGCAAACCGTTTTTTTGTGAGAATGCAATTATTCCAGTGTGGCTATGAAGACCCAATGGCCCTTTTTCTGACACAACTTTATGTTTTCAATGACCCAAAATAAGTTGTAAGTTGATGGAACCATAGGCCAGAGCCCACCAAGACCAATTTCCAAACAACTAATATGGCTTATGGGTAGGAAATTTCAATGAAATTAATTTATTCCAGTCTACAATACAAATCTACAAATGACAAACAAAAGGCACCATTTAGTTGACTTGACAGTCTCTACATATTTGTTACGAGCCTGCACCATAACAAAAAATAACCAAAGTACCAGTAACTTTATAGAAAGAATATCAATTCACCAAAACCAAAGTTTACAGCATACAAAAATAAAAAAGTAAAGCTGTCTAACGGTTGGTTTCAATATTTTAAATATGTTGTAATGGAAACAAAACTGCACTGTCAAAAAGTATTTATAATACTGCATTTACCATTTCAACATTTTATATGATTTCCTTTGTTTAACACTTCATTAATAGGTGGAAATGTCCAGGGCGGGTTTGTGGACAATTGCATTGCTACTGCTAAAACCATTTCGAAACGCAATGCAAAACATACAAGGGGCNGTTAAAACAATGGATTCTGATTTAGCTTGGAAGGTTTATCAATCTAAAGAATTCCTCTGTTATCACAAGCGAACACCACAGAAGAGCAAAAAATAGCTGCGGTCGCGTTGAGAGGAACTGCCATTCTAGCTTTCAATGACACACATCCACCTACTGCAGCCGCAATAATGTTAGGGAGAAAAAACTGCACTTGGGAGCTACCCCACTAAGAGGTGTAATGACCTGAGCGTTCAAGCATGACAAGGAATGTATACTGTGTTGAAAGACGATCTGGGTTGGAGTAAATCATGTGATGGCAGGGTACCATGACGATCCACTACACTTGTGAAAGGCTAGTCACGTTTCATCAGAATAAATGGGCCAGTAGAAAAACATTTAATACATGTAAATTACAATCAACAGTTTTTTTTAACTGGACCATTAGCCCTAAAATTATGATGGGTCATTTAAGGAGTAAACTGAGAGGTTGGGTCAGCATGACAATTTTGCGCAGCCCAGCGAACACTATATACATTGCTTAATATTTTAAAACATTAATTTTTTTATTATTTAGATGTAAATTCTCTTGGGGTTCATTGACAGGTATTCCCATGTTGTTTTTAATCTGTACTTCAGTTAAATAGAAATAGATACAGACCATGACAAAATTGTTAGTTTAATTTGTGTATCTGACACATAATGTCAGACAATAATTCGATACATTTTTTTGCAAAACAGTTTGTTTGTTTGTCTTTGTTCAAATGACTAAAAGTGTCTTTGTTTTTGTTCAATTCAAATTATTGTCATGACTTGAATGAATGTCACCTTCATCCAGTAATTTACTGCATCACCGAGAAACCTAATTTTTTTTGTGGACTGCAAGATTGTGCTAATTCAAACTTGTGTCCCTAGATGTTTACAAACTTGGACCACTCTGGGTTAGGTCTTAAAAGTTGGAAAACGAATCACCACCAAAATGTCATGTGTTTTGTATGTGAAAACTAATTCTTTGTAAAAGGGAAAAGTTAAACAAGATTTTCACCAATAACAAAAAGTTCGTCAAGAATTTTCAACGAAGCAAATATTGCAGAAAATACATGACTTGTGGCACTTCTGTTTTAGGAATTGTATGATCCAAACTTTAACTGTGAGCTTAGTCTCTTATACTTTATGTAAAATCAACATGCAAGTTAATTTTTGTACCTGTCAGGTATTAAATAATGGCCAAATAAACTACTACATAGAAAACAGCGGAGAGTTACAAACAAAGAAACGTTAAACCAACCAGTCAAACTTCTAACACTTTAGGGCATCATAAACCAACTATGTGCATGTAAATATTTACACATGATATATAGCAAGCGACGCCCAGTTCATTACTGCCACCACACTTAGTGCTACAGGTGGCTTGCTTCAGCAATTTACGGCAGCGAAGAGTGGGAGCGATCTAAATTGCTAGTAATTAACGCGGTTAATTGGATAATTGCACTCACCACGTCCACCATCAAGCCAGAGCCAATGTAGAGATAGGATGCCACGAGACAAATAAGTCCAATGAAAGTGGTTCTAAAACATACAGGAAAAATTTTGTTATTTTTAGACTTAAATGTTCACAATTTGTTTTTCATAATCCTGGTTTAATAGTTATTAAAATACAACAACGTGATTGAAACAATTTTTAACAAGCAAGATTGCAATCTGGTAAAGCTTTTGCTAAATGACTTCACAACAACTAAGTAGCACAAATTTATGCAAATTGAACCTACAAAATTTGTCTGTAGTTTTAAAAAGAAAATTATAAAAAAGAAACTTAAGGGTTAAGCTAGTGTTTGGTTGGTTTTAGTTGAAATGGATAACCTGTGAAACCTACTAGCTACATATGCAAGAAAAGGGCAAAGGTAACTTTTTTCAACATAGCAACGTTTTGGGAAGCTATCTTCATAAACCATTACAATTTACTCATCATCTTATTAGAGAAATTGATACAAATCCACTTCTCAGACAACTACCAATTGGCATGTCAAACTCATTGTTTGCATTGTTACTGACGGGGTAGGAACACTAACAAACCTTTGTCGATGTTGCTAAGTGGGTACCTCAATTGGCCAAAAATTATTTTGTCACTGTTACATAGGCATGGTGCAATGTCGAGTACACTTACGTGATAAGAAGGCACTTGGAACGAAAGCAGACGCCAGCCATTCCAAGAAGACAGACCAAGGCTTGTACACCGATCAGTGAAAATGTGATGATGGTCCTGCAAAGGAGGGCACATTTTCAAAGGGGCTTGTCTGGTGCTAAGTGACAGGCCAGACTCCCTTGGTACTGAATGGAAATTAATTACATTAAGGTTGGAAATTGGTTACCCATTGGGATAAGACTTGAATGGATGGCCTTGGTAACAACATTGGGTTACATTAAAAAAATAAATAATTGATTAGCAAAAGGTATGCACAAGAAATATGAATTAGGTTACTAAAATGAGTGAATATAATTTGCAGCTTTCAGTGAAATGCATGGGTCTGTGATAACAAGGAAAAGCTTTTAAAGGACAATAAACAAATGGGAAGCCTACTCTCATTGTTGGCAAACAACATAATACTATAACATCTTTGAAAACTGATGCACCACAAGTATGGACTATTTTAGATCATATGCTAATGCTGGCACCAAGATAAATACATATCAAGCACAAATAAGGAAGTTAGGAATGTAAACTTCTGCTGGGGAGTATTGTATTGTATCACACACACAAAAGCAAGAGCAGAAATCGCTGACAATTGAGAATTATCCAAGACAAGATATTGAGGTAATGAGAATTTCATAACACTTCAGGCTCATGTATGTATTTCTGTTTGCAATCACAACAAATCCTGAAACCTGGTGTTGCAACAGAGTTGTTTTAAGGACACAAAATTAATAGACTAGATGAAAGTCGTAGTTTGTGTATAGGCTTTAGTCTGTATATGTATTAATTTTTTATCAAGCTCCAAAAAATTTTAATGCTTTTGTAACTGCATATCTAGCATAAAAATGTGTTTTATTTTTTTTAAAGTGTTGTTTCACATGGTGAATTTGTTAAATTTTCAACATACTACCCTAGGACTAAGTTTGCTTGTAATACAATCAAAAACGAGTAGAAAATCTTTTTGTTTGTGTCACACTCTCACCCGTTGGGCACGAGAGCAGACGTCAGAGCCAGGCCAAAGCTTGGCAGATTATCTGGGCAATCCCAAACAAACAAGTGAACAACCCAACTGCATCACCATCAAAAAATGCCACCAAACAGTGACTGATCATGAACTGACTTAATCCAGTCGGGTGGAACTTAATTAGGATGGATGGGGATGATGTTAAAGTGATTCATGTAGGTTTGTTACGTGTACAGAAGCTTTTACATGACGTCGGGGCATGATGAACTTGCGCAGTGAAAAAGGGTTTAAAAGTTTTCCAAGGTCGCTGATAAATAATAGATACATATTGGGCAGGGTTGGTGTGCAAGTGTTTGGAGAGTGGATGCAAAATGAATGAACAACATTTCAAGTTACACAAACTAAGTAAACAAAACTTTTAAAATATTACCTTTAAACTTTTAAATATTTATTTCTGGTATGTGATAAATCTGTGGTCTCAAAAATTTTTGGCATAAATGGACTATGAACCAAGCACACTTCCACAATCTTTTAAACAAACGCAAAAACTCATTGTAAAATTTTTAGGAGTTTTAAATGGGAATTCCTTAAATTTAATTACCTGTATTCCTCTACAACTGCTAGAAGCTCAATCGTCCACTCAATCCTATCATCTGCCCCCTCTGTTTGCTTGGGCAGGTCCTTGAGAAACGTGTTCAAACTTTGCATGGCTAATTCTAGGTCCGTAAAGTTGTATTCACCTATTGAGGATGTCACAAGCTGGTTGCTTTCCACTGCTAGTTCGTCAAGAAGATCAGTCACATCTTGTATCTATAATAAATTACTGAAAATAACTAAAAACGTTTTTTTTCAAAAAAGCAATTTTATTAATTAAAAAATCTATTGCTCATAGTTAGCTGTACTTTTAAACATCGGTTGTAGAAGTAAAGGTGTACATTATCTTGGCCAAACTGAACTAAAAATCGTGACACAAACAAACTGTTTTAAGGAGAAATGCACAGTTGTAATAGTATGTGCAATAATAATAGAAATAAAACACATATAAACTCATGATGTATACAATCCACCCAAGTGTCTACCATACTTCCTAATTTACCTAATTACAAAAATATTGTCAGACATGTAACACAAACAAAAGAAGATTAAAGGCAGAAATAAGATGGTCAAGAATGTTGGATGTATTTTTCGCGAAGGATTTGTGTGAGTTTTTCACTTGTGTGGATCAGTATCATAATGAGCGGGAGCAGCTTGCAACCATGGATTACTGCTAGCCCTGGGCATTTACTGGACGCCAAGCAACGGAGGATTAATTAGCACCGAAACACGATGTTCTGTGCCGACATGAATGTTAACTACCAAAAGTCATACTTAGGTTGAAGAGCCACAAAAAAGACCAGATACATTTATGACAAAAAATAGTGTTTGCTAAATTTACTATGGGCTCTTTAATTCATCAAATTAAAATAACTTAAAAAACAGTATTAAAAGGTTTTGGCCATTTGGATCATGCAAATATTGAAAATGGCAGTTGTCAGAAGCCAAGGTATGACAAATGAATGTAATACAACGCCATCCACAAGGGATGAGGCCTTACAAGTTTGCATTTAGGTGACCTTTTATTAGACATTTTGGAGTGGATTGTGACATAACATTTAAGAAAAGCATAGTTAACACACTGAAAAAAAAGAAGACTGGTTGCGCTATGGTGCAATGTACACAAAACCATATAGAATCCCATAAAAAGGGTTACTCATATCCCAAGGAGAGAAATTCTCCCAACTGTTAAACAGTGTGTCATGACCATTGTGTAACCTGAATAAATCAGCCACTGAAATGATGGCTGTTACAACTATTCACCTGAGCTGTAATAGTTGAAAATGACTGGTTGATTTCCATGGTAGCAGAAGAGGCCTGAACGACTCCGTCATGGCACTGGATGCTACCGTACGAACTGACGCTAATACCACCTCTGGGAAATAAAAGAAATATATATGTGTGTATAATTATGGTGATGAGACAATAAAAATCAATTGGTAAACTCCCTGAGGCGTTTGTCTAATCTCTCTTAAGTCCTAATTAGGTAGGGATGAGCTGCTGTTGCAATTTATGTTTTTTAATAATGTAAGGCTCTAAGGCCCAGTAAACACAAGACTCAAACTTTTCATAAAAATACCAAACTATACAAAAAATAAAATATGTCAATTAGGAAAAAATATTTTTAAACAGTTTAGTTTTAACACTACTTCGTGAAAAACATAAACAAGTGCAAAAATGTATTTATAAAACATAGTGGTAAGAGAGTTAAAGGGGGTAGGCAACAAGCTACCAATACAAAAAAAAATATGCAAATATGCGTCAGGTGTTGTACGGGAGCAAGTGTTATTAGGCACGTTATACACATAGATGTAGATGGAAAGGGGCCTGGCATGCCGACAAACCTACCCCCCTAGTTGCGCCCATGATAGGACATATATAACAAAATATGTGCTACATGTCTTTTACAATATCTTTCAGTAGGATTTAGGAATGAATGTCTTGTATAAAGGTTTCTTATGCTGCTTCACCCTAATTACTTAAAAACTAGGCGAGCAGTAACAACCTCGTTAGTTAAGGATATCTGCATTATCAAAAATGGTCAAATCAAACAAAAGAACAGAACAAGCTATAAAATTTAAACAGGTGTTCTTTGAACAAACATAAGATTTGCAATTTATAGCACACACTTTAGCCATAAGATACAAAACTTGCATAATAAACACACAAAAATCAATCATTATATAATGTGAATAAAGTGCAGAATCATACTTACAGAGCAATCATAATAAAAGTGATCATTAAGCAAACACTGCAGTAGCATGCGGTGCTGTTGTTTTTGTTGGGGGCCACTCGTTTGATTCGAACACAGCAATAGTAGAACAAAAAGCCAATCATGGTAAAAAGAAGAAGAACCACCGGCATCAAGGCAACAATCGCGAGGCTCTAAAAGCATGTTCACATATTAACTTTATTTTTAAGTAAGTTTAAAATTTTTTTATTTTCTGCAACTTTTAATTTAAATTATTTTAAGGTATACCCTCTGAAAAAATTAACTTTTGGCGATCATCCATATTAACTGTAAAACAACTGGTGTTTTTAAACATTGTTGTTACCTCTAGATAATCCACATTATCAAATGTGAACTCTGGATTTTGTAGCAGGTTAAATTTAAAGCTTAAATGAGGAATAGCATGTAAAATTTGAGTGATCGCTGATGGAGTGTATTGATCCATGTCGTCTTTTAAGTTGTCCAGTAAAACAGTGGAAAAGTACAATCGTTTTTTTAGATAATGAAACTGAAGACTTGCAGCTGTAATTCAAAACATGTTTTTAATTAAAATGTTAGAATATACTTAAATGTTGTGAGGATAACTAGCATTAAATTTATAGTAAACCATGTAGCGTGTATATTGTAAATTTTACCTCAACCAAAAAGCCTTTAAAGAAAGATGTAGAAAATAATTTCTTATTTAAACTTCCATAGTAATTCAGAACTAAACTTTTCTCTGTAAATAATACTCTCAGAATGAATACAGGCTGACCATCTAATTTTGCTATATTTTAATAATACCAACAATGATTTAAATCAGTGGCGACAACAACAGCAACGTAATCCAAAGACACTTGACTTGACTAAAACATCACAGCCTGACACAGCAATTTATGTTAACGACATCCTGGTATATGTACATTTACTATTTAATTTTAACTGACAAACCAAACAACGGCGTAGTTGATGCACAAAAAGCATAACGAACCTGAAATCCTGAATAAAGCAACTTGGTTCTTGTTTAAACGTTAACGCTTGACTGCTCCCAGCGCAGCTTGGTAAAAATTACTCGAGCATGAAGAGTGGAAACGTGATTTTTTTTGGCGTGTTCACTCACCTGTTGTATATTTGCACGGAAATGCAACAATTGTAAAAGACAAAATTTGTGCTTGAATTATCGAATTTGTTACTGCTTGCTATGTTATCACAAAATGAGTATGTAATCTTTCATGGTCAGGGGCTCAAAAATTTATTTATAGCGCTGCTAACTACTTTGGGGTCCACTTGCAAAATATTTGGAAACAAAACGGATTGAAATGCGACACTTTGTATAGAACTATACATGTGAACACTAAGGCCCTTCAGCCATTTGCCCCTCCTTAGCTTTTGGGCCACAAAACAATGTCACTGGCCTCACAAATACAACGAATTGCTTAGCTAAAGGGCAGGAAACTGACGGGATATTGGTGTATTAATTATGTTAATATCAACAACAAAATAAACAAAAAACTGCATGTTTCTATTGGAGAAGTTTCATACATATACTTCGTGAGGAACTATCATCGACCAGAAAAGTCACTACACTACCCTTGAGTTTTAGCCTGGGGCCCAATCCACTAGGTCGCATTCACTACGACGAAACGCAACAGAATACAGATGAGAAAAAGCGAACTTCCAAACTCCGTTTATTGGACAGTAACGAAAAATTACAGTGGAAAACCACTGTACGACCATTTAACCACACGAAAACGTTGCAAAACATCTTCTCAGTGTTGATGCAATTTCCAAAGATCATTGACTCATGTTTGTCAATTCATGAGTCGTAACACAGCCTTTTCTGTAGTCCCTGGGACACAAGGTTTCAGTCCTTCGCGGATACGGACATGCCAGTTCAAATACGCCATCGCAGTGTCTGTAGTTATCAGCACCTGTATGAAAAATAGCATCGTGTAACGGAAATCCATTTAAAATGTTTACACGAAAAATACCTGCTATAAGTGTTTTTCGCTTGGTGAAAAAGATTATAGCGAAACGATGGCACTACCAACTTACGATATAGCTGCAGGCCGGCCAACTTCGATCCACCAATCCACCGCGGCCTTCACTTATTCACGCCTCATAACGTGTTGACGTTGCTCATTTATTTTNGAGCAGATAATCTAATGAGAAATAGACTTTTGAAGCACATACAAGAGAACTTGTGTAGAATGGTAAAGATCAGTTCAATAAAATGTTCATTTTAAAAAAAATGTAATGATGCAGGTTAACAACCCCCCTTTCTTAATTGATAAAAAATAAACTGGATTAACATAGGAACAAAACTGACAAAAAAGGAAAAACATTACTTTCTTACATGAACTTATAATGTGAAAGTAGTGATGATGTTGTTGACTCGCACATGTATGACAGAGTAAGAATCAGAGTCATCCAAAAGGTAAAAAGGGCTATTGATTTTATAATGCACATCTTCAAAGACGAATCACTCTCCTAAATAAAAGAGAAATAAACTATGTATTTTTTTCTAAAATAAAAAGGAAATGCAAAGCATGGTCAGAAAAACTTTTTTACCAATTTTAACATGAAGAGTTTTGGGACTACCTGATATTTCCATGCACACAATCCAGTGGCTATTAACAGTTGAACAGGGTACAGGGTCTCATATGTTGAAAGAGCTACATAAAATGTCATCTGCCAGATGCTGCCTGCAATTTCAAAATCAAAGTACACAACTTGGTTTCGTAAATTTAGGTTTTAACAGAACCAGTTTGTACCTTGTACAGCAGCTAACAAAAACAGTGCCAGAAAAAGGTTGTTGAAAGTTACTGACGACTTGGAGACACAGGTTGCCACTGAAAAGGGATTGCACATGTACCTGCAAATATAACACTACCTAAACATTTTCTGGCATAATTTTACACTTTAGTGGTCATGCAACAAATACTAATGGCTGTTCTCTCAGCCAGTTTAAACTTGATCTAATAAAGTAGATATTGTCAAACAATAAACTGAAACAACCACAAGATTGTTCTTGTTTTCAACATAATAAATCTAATGAACCCTGCAGTCTGACCACAAGTAAACCTCAAATGGCCATATTTCAGTAACCCCTTTCAATAAAAAGGCCAATTATCTATCGACTTTACCATGATATTTGGCTGGTGTCTGAAGAAAATCATTCAACTTCAATTACCCTAAACATACCAAAACAGGCACTTAGGACACACAATTTTACCACTTTTGCAAACAAATTTGGGTTTGGGATGTAGTGTAACTTACAATGCACACATGATAGTTGGGGCTTTAGAAACATGTCCTGGTTTAATCAGAATCGAGGAAACTCCCTTGAAAAGCTTTTCCTTGCATTCAATTTGTGACTTCAACTAGACACAAAAAAAATTTAGATGATAATATTACTGAGTAATGACAAACTTTAATATGTCTCTATTTTACCTCTTTTTGAAGAAACTTTTTGGCAAACGAGTATAAAGCTACAGCTGCTATTACATCTGAAGCCTGAAAACAAGGAAAGTTTCCAATGATAAAAATGTAGAACACAACTGCACACACCTGTCAATATGTCACTTACAATAAACAAAGCTTCAATCGAGGAAGGAGCATTTTGGTTAAGATTTGACATCAGTGCTAGCAAAAGAGTGCTCTGAAACACAATATTAATGTATGTATTGGAAGTGAAAAGCTATATCATATTTTNTATACTTGTGGCAAGTCCAAGTTTTTATGGCATATCAAATGTAGAAAGCCATCTGCAGTGGAGTTGGTTTTTCGCACGTTTCAGGTACTCACCAGAGCAGTTGTGTAAGCCAAAGTTGCCGCGAAATAGAAATTAGCATTGGCAGAATGAGCATTGATCCACATATGCCACATCACTGGACAGAGGATGGTGCTTGTTAACAACATTGCTCCTGTAACTGATGGATACCTAAGATCTAAAAGTAATAAACAGGATTTTTGCCTACTTTTTGCACACTAGAAACTTCTTTTTAGGCAGTTTTCTGCCCAAAGCTTAGGTACCTAAGTTTACCCAAAGGTTGTCTGAATCAACTTTGTATGTGAAAATATGACTTGGCGGTTCTTTCATTGTAAATACAAAAATACTTTATCGTGACCCAAAAATTTTAGATCTCGCACAAACATTTTTGTAAAACATAGCCAGCCCAAAACATATTTTCACCGTACTGGGACATGGTAACAACCGGAAAAAAGTTAGTGATGGAGACAAATACTACAGTATCTTACAGTTGAAAGTGTGGGACCACAGTGGAAGTAGGCACAACCATAATGCCGCATCACCTACAGAGGGGTAGGATTTGAAA
>QXVZ01028309.1:0-10015 GCA_008931825.1 Phallusia fumigata
TTTGGAAGTTCGGAAGGAGGCCAAAACCGGTCCCCTCTGTACAACTCAGTGTAAAACTTCTGGTAGGAAATACTATTTCTCCGCTGTATTTCGTGTGCAGATTCTTCCGTTTTATTGTGTCATTGCCTACCTGTGTTGTACACCGCAGCGTTTGCATCGGTTTGATATCAACGTGACTGTATTTCCGCATTTGTTACTTTCGAGTTTGTTAGAGCTAAAAGAAAGCTTTCTCCGCCAAACACTCTAGAGAAAGGAGCTTATTGTGATATAAGCATATGTACTTTCCGCTTATTTGTCATTCTCATCTGATTCTATTCCTATTCTACCTTGAGATTATGAGACGCGATGTAAGCTGTTACTAGGGTTGCCAACCGTCCTTTATTTCAAAGGACAATCCTTTGTTCAGCTCTATTTGTCCTTGTCTNTGTCCTTTATTGAGATTTGAAATAACACTATCTGTCCTTTATTTTAAAACCTTTTTGACTTGTGGTTAAATTTTTGAACTGAGACTCGAAGAATCAAAACAAATGTAGAATATTATTCAACAAAATAGTGACAACGGCCTTTACAAAATCGAGCCGTAAATTGTTATGAAAGAATTCTATGAGAAAACATGTCATAGTAGTGCCAAAATTTATGTCATCATCAGATTGAAATATTAATTGAAAGTGTGTTTTCGATACGTGATAGAATATCAATCATGTTTTTATGTCCTTTATTGTAGCCTAACAGAGTTGGGAACCCTAGGCTGTTACGCAGAATAAATTTGAAGTGTTTACGAGTTGCTCACTTTCCGCGAAGAGTTTGCAATAATGCCAAATTCGACTGGCCCTGGACCTTACCTAAAGTTCTATCCACTAATAAGACACCGGACCGGAAACTCGAAGACCAGGAGTGTTCAAAGTGCGGTCAGCTATAGTGGTTTTAAATTGTGCTAGTTACGCATGATCCCCAAAGTTTGGATTAAGGTTTTGGGTGAAAGCTTTTCACGAAACTTTATTTCCTGGCAAGAAGAGCTCATAGTACTGACGCACCACAGATCCCATAAGGCTGTTAAGGTCGCTGTGCAGTCGTGTGTTTGCGTACTAATTTTGTTGTCGAAAACTTGACCTGACCCGCGGGCCACTTCACCACAATGATATTAGCCTTCGTTTAAAAAATGTTGGATATCCCTGTCCTAGTCCAAACTACATGAGGCAGCCCTTCGCCGGAATACAATCGAACCCTGAGCGACACGCGAGAAGCTTACAAACGGAATGCGATCGCACCCGCCTACGAGAAGGCGCAGCCCCGCACCCACGTTTATTGAGTGCAAAGGACAACTTACCTGTCTGACATTCAAACTGCTGTCGGGCTGCCTAAATAATGATCAAACTTTGGCTTCCTAATGTGACACAGGACACAGCGAAATAATAAACGCAGCACAAGAAAATGCGGAAAAGGCAGAGTTGTTTGCCAAGCAACAAGTTTGCAAAACATAACTTGTAACTTGGTTAGTTGTGCAGCAAGTAGGGCAGAGTTGAGAAAACGCGATAAAAAAACACGAAAACAAGGAGATAGAGGTACAGTTCGAATTTAAACAAGTTGAGGTCAGCTGCGCGGATTCAATATTTTTCTTGTGAAATAGATGGACAAACAGCAGCAGTAACTAGTTCCAGGATAGATAAAGTAATATGCAGTACAAGCACAAGGCTAATACATCACCAAGGAAAGTTGTGTTACTTAAAAAGTAAATCTGTTAAAACAATAATAAAACCAAAAAATACTGCAAACTTCCGATTCCAAACTTAATGAAAAAAATCAAAAATAAACAACCTGGTATCAGTTGAATTATATTTAGTTGGTTATAAAGATAATTAACAGGTTTCTTTGTTTTATTCTTAGTTGGCAAAAAATGCACATATGGTTTATGATAAAAAAAATAGTCTGCTATAGCTGGTTTTTGGTACAAACTGTCAATTTTGTCTGGAGAAATGTTTGAACTGTATGACTGAATATAATGTATAGACTGAACATAACCGAACAAGCTTAGATTGAACAGTTATGGCAATCAGCACAACTATTAAGTGAGACGGGTTGCACAAAATTGTTCACTCGTTTCAAAACTTACTTGGAAGGTGTAAATTAGCATGGAAGATTGTTCACTATAAGTATCACTCAACAACAGTTTACTCACAGACAGCCTAGAGTGTATAGTAATGTTTCTACTACTGGAAAACAGATATTATCATTCCAATAAACAAATCATGACACTCTCAGGAAATACATCTGGAGAAATTGCTGAAATACCTCTGGAGAAATGTGAAGACATTGCTGCCATACCACTCTCTTCAGTAATGAATATTTGAGTAATCACAGCATTTGAGTCTGATAATCTGACAAAAACATAAAGGATGACGCAAACGTTGATGAAAAAGGACATCCACAATATTTTTCACAGGACAGTCTTGAGAGTTTTATCAGCTGAACTATGGCAGGAAACTTTAAAAAATGTTTTACCACTTAAAAAACTAGAAGGCCGCTTTCATATTCAACCAGAATACATCCTTATATTTACTACATTATTGTGTAGCATCCCATAATTACCAGAGTGTTTTATGACATCATTTTAGGGGGCAGGGTAATGATTGTGGATAGTCACAAACTACTTTAGGTGACAGTGTAAATGTGTGGATACTGAACTCCACAAACCTTCCATTATCCAAACAAAACCCCTCAACATTTTTATTTTATTAACTCACTTGTTGCAGGTGAATCCATCAGCAATGGAAGATTGCCTTCTAAACATCCGCTCAATCCGCCAATACATTGTCTACAATTCAATAGAATACAGACAAGCATAAGTTGGCTGTTTGGTCAAGCCAACATTAGCTAAAACATCAAGCACACACAGAATCAATATTAACAGCAATTCAATACCCGGAATATGCAAGAGGCAACCTGGCCTCCGTCAGCTGAATTTGTATTCATTCAACATCGATCAAACTGTCCCAAGCATAAATCGGGCATAAACCCAACCTCAACAATGCAACACAGACTCCATGTGTTGATTGTACTACCCAGCATCAACCAACGCATCAGTTAGTCAGGACACAGACGCCATTAAACACTTTATTTAACTGACGAAAACAAATGCAAGCACACCACAGGTACATACACATACATGAATACACCACAATATTAACAAATCCACAAAACAAGCTTTGACAGCAGACACAAGAAGTGATTGTTACCACTGTCAGCCAGCAAAGATTGAACCCAACTTTGGTTCCAAGTGTTATGAAGCCACAATAATTTAGGTAACCTCTCATTAAGTCCAGCAACATACACACAGACTTGACTAACCATGCAATCATCAGCTTAATGCTGCAGGGTCATCACTCAAGCCTAAAAGCCCTTCCAGCCAGGCAAGCTCTGCCCTGCAACATTAGTGACAGCAGGAAACATAGAACTCAACAAAACATTTATCCTTAAATCCGCCAACAACAGTGCAGACCTGAATCACAACATCACAATCCTTGTAATTAAGAGTGAGGTAGCCAGCCAAAGTCAGTAAACAGCCATGAAAGACAACCACAAACCAAAATCAACCACACCCTACCTATTAAGCATTGAAATTCCAACTCCAAACAGTTCAATGCAGCCATACTTGTTGTTTAATTGTGAGTACCTCTCACACAATCTTCACATCAGCCAAGCATATCCCACCATTACATAAGCAAGCACAAGAGCAGACATCTTCAGGCACACAAATCAGTTACTGGAGACTACTACAAAGCAATTAGTGACAAAAAACAGCAAGACAAGTTCCAGAGGTTCTTCCACAATCTTTGGTTTATGCAATATAAATAAACAACGGATGAGTTGGTAATGAATGGGTGATGTGATTTTTGCAACAAAGTTTTATTTGTTTAAAATTACAATCTAAGTCCAGAATATAGAAGGTCTAATTTTTACACAAACGTTTTACCCCTTTGCTGAGGCATGGGTGTCCAGATCAAAAAACTTCCCATTACCATGAATGTTAGGATTTACCCTTTGGCATGGCGACATTTCCATCTTTATGTTTTTCCGGATGATCTCCCACTATATACTTCTGATTGTGATCTGAGGCCCGGAGAAGAAAAAAAATGACTTCTGATGCATGGTTTATCTCCAAATTTTCTAACACATGACAGCAAATATAAAAAACTCATTTTAATAAAACTAACCACATGCTGTTACGTAAAAGTAAGCTTCAATTTTCATACCAAACTCTCCTCCAGGCCCATTCTCCCACCTGTAAAAGTTTTATCTATCTTTACCAAATATGGCATGCCCACAAGCAAGACCTCAGTCACTAAGCTTACTGATGTGGGATCCATGCTTTGCCATGATGACATTTCCATCTGTATGTTTTTTCAGATGACCTTCCAAATAATCTAAATAATCCTGGTAATAAAACAAGGCCTGTGTAAATTTGTTACGGTGTCAAACAGAGAAATTGATTTACCACAATGGCATGTTCTACAAACAGTGTGTATTTCAACAAATTTGGACATCATTTAATGATTTGACCCATTTTAGGGGGCTAGCAGGGTAAACACTGGGGCTATGGCATCAAATTATTAATTCGATGAACCACTATGGCATGTTCTATAAACTGTGAAAATTCAGCAAATTTGGAAATAGTTTAATAGTTTGACCTTTTTTAGGGGGCTAGCGGGGTAACCTTTGGGTCTGTGGCGTTAACTGAAACTAATGACACATCACCATGACCACATCTTCCAGCTGTGAAAGTTTCACCCAAATCCGTTAAACATTTCATGTCAAAAGTGCATGGACAAGCTGCAGGGAATATTTCAACATTTCAGGTTCTATTGGGGTAACCCTTGGGGTCAATCGCAATGGATAACACAATGACATTACCATATCTACCAGCTGTGAAAGTTTCAACCAAATCCATTAAACATTTCATGTCAAAAGTGCATGGACAAGCTGCAGGCTGAGAAAAAAGAAAAACAGAGTGAAAACAATATGTCTCCCCTTCAGGGAAGGGGACCCATAACTAGCAGCCATTTAAACTTCATCTAAACATTAACTGTGTCACAGTCAGAAAATAAAAAGAACCTATTATATATTACATGGACATCAACCACATGCTGACAGATAAAAGTGTTAACTTAGTGTTGACCTGACAGGAATGTTCAGTCCATTAAACAATTGTCAACAAAACTATAGAACTGCATGAAAACTATCACACAATTCATTGCTATAATGGGAAGAACCATTATCATATGTCGTAACCGGGTATCAATAATGGTAAAAGATTTACCAGATTAGAATAAAGAATAAATTCAGTGTATGATTCAAGCCAGCAACTGTGGTTTAGCCAGAATGAAGTCAATTGCTTGCAGGACAAACAAATAAATTTCATATCCAAAGGTTTAATGCAAGCAGTGTTTCTTGATTGATGACTTTATCAAACACAATATTACTGTTTTTATGCACATTCTTTACCTGGATAGAAACCTAAAAAAATGTGAAAATTCAAATACTTTGTTTCAAAATATTTGTATATTATTACCTCATAGAAGTGTTCTGAAATGTTTCCCCAAATCATTAAAAACAACGCAAGTTGCATTTAGGCATAGAATTGTTTTTGTAAGTATTTAATAACAGCATCTCACAACTAGTAAAAACCAAAAACATTAAAGTGTTTTGCTCGAAAGATTACAAACATTGTTTTATAATGGACTGAAATGCAACATTACTAGTTCATGTTGAACTCTAAAAACCTGGGACAGATATTTTACACCAGGCATTTGTGTCAAAAACTGGCAGATGCTTCATGCTGGATGAGTTTTTCTTAAAGTGCATCGAGTTTCCGCAATGGTGGAAATGTTATATTTTTAATTAAGCACTACTTGGTTCTTCAAGTCACTACTTTATTCGTTATTGGCATTTCACATGAATTAGGTATTTTGTTACAGTACCAATATCATAATTTTCTCCAATCGGATCAAATGAAATCAATTTTTATGTTAGTTCAGACTCAGTCTCAGACTCTCAGTTTAGAAAAAAAGATGATTTAACTTTAGCTAACTGGCCAACCCAACATTGCCATACGTTTTGACAACAACTATAATTTATACCAACTGAGCCTTTAAGATAGACAACATATCATAAAACAACTAATTTACTTTACTGTGTGTTTAATTTATTTCAACAAAAAATCTGCAACACCAAGCTGAAATCGCTAAACCACTCAACCGTGACATGATTTTAAACTCTACATCCCATGACATGTAGAAAATTGGATTTTAGCTCGGTTTGTCAACACATTTTTCAACGACAATTTAATTTACCACTGAAATTATTCGATGCTCTGGTCATTCATTTGAAGCTTGTAGATTATTGGTCCTGGGCTTGTTGTAGTGCATGAATTTTTTTGTTTAGTTATAGAGGACTTGCCTTTTTTCATTTTGCCATTTCGTTCAGTATAAAACTTAAAAATCACCTGAAAGTACTTTTCCCACTGCTTTCAGACGACAAAAGCAATTTTAATCACATAAATCATTAAAACTAATTATTACAGATTAATAAAATGTCATTTTTCATTTAAGTGATTGCATTCTTGGGCGCAGAAGCGAAACATACCATGCCATACTAAGAAAAACTACAAAAGCGATCATATTATTTACAACGACGATTTATTTGAAACAATTCATTTCTGCTTTATTCAACAAACAAATTTGATCTGTCACGTGACAATTTTAAAACCAAAAGTAAATTTACAGCAAGTAATTTTTCAACGCTCACTTTTCAAAATATTTTGTCAAAAGAAAGTCCAAATAAACTGATGACGAAGTGGATTGTGACGTCACAGATTGCTGGCGTCATCGACCTTGTTTTTGTCCCCACAGATTTGGAAATGTGACACGATCGCTGATATCATACTTTCCATTGACCTTGAACGTTCGTTAAGGGTGACTAGCTTCTTTTCCAATGACCCGACCTTCCCATCCACAGATTCGACCTTTCCATCCAGAGATTCGACCTTCCCATCCAGGGATTCGACCTTCACATCCAGAGATTCGACTTGCTTTTCAATCTTGTCGCGCTCGTTCTAAAAATCAGCAATTACAAAACATCACATTAGAAGCGTCAGTTTCTAAAATACGTTGAGAGCAATCTGTTTGTTTGTTGACTTTGCGATCAATTGGATAAGAGCGATGCTGCTTAAGTTTGCTTGCTCAACATAAGCGACCAAGACAGGTNTTTAGGCATAGAATTGTTTTTGTAAGTATTGAATAACAGCATCTCACAACTAGTGAAAACCAAAAACATTAAAGTGCTTTGCTCAAAAGATTACAAACATTGTTTTATAATGGACTGAAATGCAACATTACTAGTTTATGTTGAACTCTAAAAACCTGGGACAGATATTGTACACCAGGCATTTGTGTCAAAAACTGGCGGATGCTTCATGCTGGATGAGTTTCTCTTAAAGTGCATCGAGTTTCCGCAATGGTGGAAATGTTATATTTTTAATTAAGCACCACTTGGTTCTTCAAGTCACTACTTTATTCGTTCTTGGCATTTCACATGAATTAGGTATTTCGTTATAGTACCAATATCATAATTTTCTCCAATTGGATCAAAATAAATCAATTATTATGTTAGTTCAGACTCAGTCTCAGACTCTCAGTTTAGAAAAAAAGGATGATTTAACTTTAGCTAACTGGCCAACCCAACATTGCCATACGTTTTGACAACAACTATAATTTATACCAACTGAGCCTTTAAGATAGACAACATATCATAAAACAACTAATTTACTTTACTGTGTGTTTAATTTATTTCAACAAAAAATCTGCAACACCAAGCTGAAATCGCTAAACCACTCAACCGTGACATGTTTTTAAACTCTATATCCCATGACATGTAGAAAATTGGATTTTAGCTCGGTTTGTCAACACATTTTTCAACGACAATTTAATTTACCATTGAAATTATTCGATGCTCTGGTCATACATCTGAAGCTTGTAGATTATTGGTTCTGGGCTTGTTGTAGTGTATGAAATTTTTTATTTAGTTGTAGAGAACTTGCCTTTTTTCATTTTGCCATTTCGTTCAGTATAAAACTTAAAAATCACCTGAAAGTACTTTTCCCACTGCTTTCAGACGACAAAAGCAATTTTAATCACATAAATCATTAAAACTAATTATTACAGATTAATAAAATGTCATTTTTCATTTAAGTGATTGCATTCTTGCGCGCAGAAGCGAAACATACAGTGCCATACTATTATTTACAACGACGATTTATTTGAAACAATTCATTTCTGCTTTATTCAACAAACAAATTTGATCTGTCACGTGACAATTTTAAAACCAAAAGTAAATTTACAGCAAGTAATTTTTCAACGCTCACTTTTCAAAATATTTTGTCAAAAGAAAGTCCAAATAAACTGATGACGAAGTGGATTGTGACGTCACAGATTGCTGGCGTCATCGACCTTGTTTTTGTCCCCACAGATTTGGAAATGTGACACGATCGCTGATATCATACTTTCCATTGACCTTGAACGTTCGTCAAGGGTGACTAGCTTCTTTTCCAATGACCCGACCTTCCCATTCAAAGATTCGACCTTCCCATCCAGAGATTCGACCTTCCCATCCAGGGATTCGACTTTCCCATCCAGGGATTCGACTTTCCCATCCAGAGATTCGACCTTCCCATCCAGAGATTCGACCTTCCCATCCAGGGATTCGACTTTCCCATCCAGAGATTCGACCTTCCCATCCAGAGATTCGACCTTCCCATCCAGGGATTCGACTTTCCCATCCAGAGATTCAACTTGCTTTTCAATCTTGTCGCGCTCGTTCTAAAAATCAACAATTACAAAACATCACATTAGAAGCGTCAGTTTCTAAAATACGTTGAGAGCAATCTGTTTGTTTGTTGACTTTGCGATCAATTGGATAAGAGCGATGCTGCTTAAGTTAAGTTTGCTTGCTCAACATAAGCGACCAAGACAGGATTAGAACCCACAACCTTGCGATTACACGTTANCAATTGGATAAGAGCGATGCTGCTTAAGTTTGCTTGCTCAACATAAGCGACCAAGACAGGTTTAGAACCCACAACCTTGCGATTGCACGTCAGTGTTGCTAACCAATCGAAACGACAGAAGACAGGTAAGTTACGTGGTATGATGATTCTGTTTCTTTTTTGAGATGGTTAGTATTTAATATTTTGAGCTACCGCAATAGCCCTCAGGAAAATTCCCCGTTTACCCCCCACCCCCACTCTCTACAACCGGGCTCCAAGTAAACTTTAATGTTACCCACCTTTTCGGGGTTGAGGGCTTCATTGATGGTTGAGTGGTTTAAGTTCTCCTTCGAATACAACCACTTTATGAAAGTCGATCTCTTTCGGTATTCGTTTGGAAAAAACTTCCGATTTTTCCGCTTAACCCGACGTCGGATGAACAGTGGCAAAGTGTACTCGATATCTAGAGTCAGTTTTACCTGCAAAACATATTTGTCACATAACACAAAGTTTCAAAGTTTTTACCCTGCAAACAAGCTTGCACACTAGAGTACAGAAATGTGGGGTTAAGACGACGACTTTCAAACAACTTTAGAATGTTTTAATTTGTAGAAAATATATTAAGGTTTTAATTATTTTGCTCCATCATTATTTTATCCTAAACAGTTTTATTTTTTTTTTGCCGAAGGTTTACCTGCATTGCCAAACTCTCAAGTTCGGCATTTTTTTGAACTTCGTTAATGTCGTCCACAGCCAAACCAACCTGTGAAGATCAGATGGTTACGGGATCGAATCAAGACAACGACTTGTATTACTTAAACGAAAATTCACCAAGTGAGACAATGTTTTCAAAACAGAAAGTGAAGAAAAACATCAGTGTTATGCTAAAGTATTACCAGTAAGTTCATGATGATAATGCTCATTATAATGACGAAGATTATGAAGAGAATGTAAGATACAGCTCGGTAGTTCACCTGT
>QXVZ01028323.1:0-15512 GCA_008931825.1 Phallusia fumigata
CAAGTGTTTAAACTTTTCATGCAAGGTATAAGATAAAAAAGGTAATCCGGGCCATTATGATGTCCACCCCTGCTAAAATTGCTGCTTTCATAAAGTGCAGTATATAGTTTTAAAACAGAGTTACTGTGAGGTTTTAAGGCATAACCCACAACCTTTTGTTGGCAATAATGTTACTGAGAACAGATTCGTACTTGCTAGGTTGTGGGTTCTAATCTTTCTTTAGTTTTAAAATAAGAATTTTTGCACAAATAGGTCAAAATGTTGGAAGATTTGAAGAAAAAGGGTGGAGAATATCTTAGACTGGCAGATTCTTTACCACTCCAATCAAGAGCTTAGATTATCAGCCACCAAATATTCCCATAGCTACTTGATTTTTTTATCATGTATCGCATGTGCAATAAATCTCACAATTTTCACGCAACAATTGCAATGCAAAATTTGCATTCATAACATGGTTGTTTCTTGGGGTCATGTGAGACAGACATAAGGACGAAACGGTTCTGATTCTTGAATTGGGGGTTGCCTGCTGCTGGTATAGTGAATAATTCAAGAATTTCTTCACTGTTTTGTGTTTTGTCGTTTCTCAACTGTTTTGTTTTCCAGTCATTGCCCAAGTGCTCTGTCCACCAATCTGCCTTAGCTTGAAGGGCTCAAGTACTAGTTTGTAACAAACTTTTATCATCAAATTTTAATGAAAACAATATGCTCACAATAATGCATTAGATCAGGAAGCTCAAATTGGACTAGGAATAAGTTCAACCAAGGTAAGTGTTGTTTTGGTGCTAAAGCAACAAATGGTTCCAATGCATCAGAACAATTAGGAAGTGTTTGTTTTTTATTCCACTAGGTTGAACAACACACAAAAATAAACCACATTTTTTAACAATCTGGTACCCTTGCTAAAAAGCGTTCTAAAATATTTGCTCTATCTGAGACGTAATAGTATAAACAGTGTTTAGCAAAAACAAAGGTAATACACTTTTTGATCACTTGTTATAGCGTACAAGCCCTAGTGGTAAAATTAGCAATACAGTTTATTTCATATGTCAAAAAGCCTAAAAAACATACAGGGCTTGGGTCATGTGTTTGCCTTGTTCAAAATGTCCACTAATTTTCCCTGCGCATGTAAACTTTTTAAGGTTGTTCCTCCACCAATATATTTCTTGTCGATGAATACNAAAAAACATACAGGGCTTGGGTCATGTGTTTGCCTTGTTCAAAATGTCCACTAATTTTCCCTGCGCATGTAAACTTTTTAAGGTTGTTCCTCCACCAATATATTTCTTGTCGATGAATACATAGGGAACCGTGGGGACTTTTGTCATTTGTGTGAGGTAGTTCTGAAGAAACAAAAATATCATTGTTATTTACAAACTATTGCTGTTGTTACAATTTAGTTTATATTTGTAACTATATTGAAAAAGATTTTACTGACAAGACTTCGAATGCATAAGGAGTTAGGCCAACTAGCAAAGTCTTGAAAATAATTTAAAAAAATCGAGTCATCAATAGAGTCATTCAATTCATCGTTTCTTAAAACTTTATTCATACAACACACCTGAACTTCAGTTCCATCTTTGCGTTGATCAAGTTCTAAAATGGTCGTTTTGGTAGCACCAGCATGATTAAGCACATTCTTGGCTAAATCACAAAAAGGACAGAATGATTTGGAAAACAATACAACTCTATTAGAACTAATAATACTTCGAACCAATGCAGAAGTCATGGTATAGAAAAACACCTGATAAAAAAGGCGGATAAAATCTATTTCACGGCCAAGTTTTGTACACAATTACACGGTTCAAAAACCGACACAATGTGTATTTACAAATGGAGGTCTACTTTTACACGCACTTTGCTGCAGTGTTTCCGAAACTGTTATTGATTTCTATTGGCGTTTAGCACAGCTATACGGTCCGTTTGCAAAGGACACTTTGTCGTTTTGGGCATTATTTGATCAGAATTGTTATTGACTAAAGGTCAGTGAAATGTCGTTCGAACATTGCTTTTCGAATATATTCTGCCATGCAATTACAGCCCCGCATGTGCGGGAATGTCCCGCTTCACACGCAATCTAAAATCGTATTCTATGCTGAAATCTAATTTCGATAAACAGCAGTTTTAGCTCTCATGGAAAGCAGTAAAGTTACGTGCCAAAATAAACGAAATAAACCTATGATGAATGCATAAGCATGTTGTATCCCAAATTTGAACTTTTAGGACGAATTCTTTTATTGTATTTATCATACCTTGTTGTGTTCATATGGGTCATAATATGTAGCTTGAGTCGGACTACAGAGAAATGTTGTTTTTGGAGTCCTGGCGCATACACCAGTGGGAAACGCCAAGGACATAATAAACAGATTTCAAGTAACAAGTATTCGGCTGATACACTAGTATTGCAAAATTACAAAACATTTGAACTTATGTGTTTTATAACGGATAGTTGAGACAAAATTTAAGAAGACGTTTAAAACATTGGCATTGGTTGTGCTTTGTATTTTAGCACAACGCATTGCAAGAAGCAATCAAGTAAAGTCATTTCCTTTCGCTGCCAGCACCTTGATTGCGTTGCTGCACTTTAAATGCCCATGTAATTAAACGACGGGTTCAAGGCGAATGAATTGTTTCCTCAATCGCGTCCCTGCAAAACGAAACTGGCCTCTCCTTCGATGCTGCGATACAGCAAGAGTACGATTTTTAAAAGGTTTTTGACTGTTGCAAAAGATTTTTTTGCTGCATAGCCTAGGCTGTAGTTAAAAAAGCACAGCACTATTTATGTGATAATATATTTAAAATTTCCCATTTTTAAAGAAATTGCTTGCTATTTGTAAATAACTTTGTATTTGCAAGACATGTTGTATAATTAGCGTTATTTCAAAATAGTAACCGGGCCTCAGTAAATTTTTAACTCTTGTACATGGACCTTTGATAGTTGAGTAGCCTTGTCCTAGATCGTTATGTAAGCTTCTTTTTTAGTATTTTAGGAAAAGTTTTGTTTGTTGATGTTTGTTATTTCTGACTGTTGAGAATCTCAGTCGGTTACAACATAAGTTTAAAAACTGAGTTTCTGGAATCCTGCATACACAAGCACTAGAAACGAATGAATCTAAAATGGGGGAGAAAAACGTCAACCACGTGTGAACACAAATATAAAATAAATACACAATCAATTTTACTTCGAAAAAAACACACGCAAATATAATTAGGGAGGAGTTCTGCCTCACTTGTATGTATTCAAAGGAGTATTAACTTCAGTGGGCGAGTTTTGAACATCAGGTCGGCTTCTATTTTGTTGCCAAAACCAGAACCCTACGAGCCCGTAAGTGAGGAGCTGACGTGCTATTTTAACCCGGGGCGAGGTAGTGTCGCCCCGAAACAAAGAAAATGATTACTTAAGACAAAAGGGTCCAAGAAAAAAGTTTATGGTGGCTACGTGTTGAAGGCGTGATTATTTTAGAAGGATGATAAAACTGTAATTGTCTGAAGCCGGTCAACATAAAAGAAGTCATAAAATATCGAAAGTGAGGACGCCTACAAAATATAAAATAAACAAAATGCTACACGCGTTGCTACACGTGCAACTATTTACACATTTATGGTAGTAAATTGACTCTTCGATTTGAAATATCTACAGACGTTGCGTTAATAGTTTTTCCTGAAACAACATCTTGATGGAAGTTTCCTGTAAAGAGAAAAAGTAACATTCTATACTTACGTTTTTCAAACTGCAGATATGTTTTTTCACATGTTTAGGAACGTGTCGACAAAACATGATTTGTGTTGGGCTGCTGTTTTTGATTCCAGTGATCAACTCGCAATTAGCGATTCCTGGGCCGGGTCAAGAACCACCGTCACCTCATATTTGCCGAGTTCAAGCTTTTTGTAACAATCAGTCAACCCTAGAATGGAAAGAGATAGATATGAAAGGATTTAAAGGAGACACAGGCCTTCCTGGTAAACGGGTACGTAATGATGACCATAACGTATAAACACGTACATCCACAATAAAATTGCAAAAAGTTATGGAACTTTACCTATTTAAGCGAGTCTTTGTCACAACCTACACACTAAATTGAGGTAATTCGTTTCCCCCGATGTATGTAAAAAATATCTCTACGTAATTGTTGAACGTGCAACCGGGCTTTATAGGGCCCATGGTCATACCAAAAGTCGCGACTATCCTTTTTTGTGTCTGTACATAGCTCGATCAGGCGACTCAAATCTAGTCAGCGGCGCAAGCAAAATGTTGTGCCACAGGGCGACCATACCCGCATGTATAATTCGGCGCAGTTGCGCCACCATTTAAGAACTGAAAAGAAAAGTCTTGTCTAGAAAATATTTAAACAAAACACGCCCATTATTGGTTAGTTGTGATTTGTACAGGGACCGATCGGGTCTATGGGACGAATTGGACCAATAGGAAGGAAAGGACAAAAAGGAGAACCGAGACCAAACGAAAGCAGAACACTTAGTGAACATGAAAGTGAGTGATATGGATAAACCAAAGTGCTGAAGTTGCAAATTAGTCCATTTCTATAGATAATAAGTTATTTTATTTAAAAAAAACGTTGATTATGCGCTTGATCAAATTGCGCGTTTTGGTTGTAATTAAACAAATTTTGTTTCAAATAGTATTAAACTCCTAAGGCCGCTTTACTTAAACGTAGATCGGATTCGAAGCCTTGAGAGTCGTCTGGACAAGTTGATAGGTAAGTCTAACGATATTAGGATAAGTTTTTTATGTGGTTCACTTAGTTTCCTAACGTTCAGGTTTTCTTCTTGTTTGGTAAAAGTAATATTGCTGCTCGAACTTGCCTTTGTTAGATAAAATGCCGTTTCGTTGTGTCCAGTCATGCTTTTTTAAATGACACAACTCCTTTGTTTTTTCGTTACCAAGACTTAGAATTATATAGTTGACGTGTCTTTTAATTTTTGCGCAATGAGCTATAAGCAAAACAACTTAGAGGCACCAAGAAAATGTGCAAATGGCATGCCGTAATAATAATTTTGTTAAAATTAGTATTCTGTTTTAAATGTAAATATTGGTGTTATCACTACTAACTCAAACCTTTTTTTGTGCACTTCTACATAAAATGCCGCTATGCCAACAGCGGTGGTCAAATTAACATTCTCAATAAAACGTGTGTAAAACATTTTCTACGTTTCGACAAACGCTGTTTTCATCATGAGGAAAATGAATACCTTTGATGTTTTAAGGTCAATCACAAAAGTAAACATGCAGCACCTTTATTATCCTAGGAAATCATTGGATTTCAGCGTATCGTGCAAATAACGGATACGAATATGTAGTCTTGCAACACGACGTTGGCTATGAAAATGGAAAAACGCTCTGTATGGGAATTGGTGGCCAACCTGCTTTCGTTGGAATGAGAAGCCAAAATTCATTCCGGTCAGTTGCATTGTAGTTCCGATATTTAGGTTGCCAGGAAGACAGCTGATATGGCCAAAACAGAAATACCGTATANTTTGTTAGATAAAATGCCGTTTCGTTGTGTCCAGTCATACTTTTTTAAATGACACAACGCCTTTGTTTTTTCGTTACCAAGACTTAGAATTATATAGTTGACGTGTCTTTTAATTTTTGCGCAATGAGCTGTAAGCAAAACAACTTAGAAGCACCAAGAAAATGTGTAAATGGCATGCCGTAATAATAATTTGTTAAAATTAGTATTCTGTTATAAATGTAAATATTGGTGTTAACACTACTATAACTCAAACCTTTTTTTGTGCACTTCTACATAAAAAGCCGCTATGCCAACAGCGGTGGTCAAATTAACATTCTCAATAAAACGTGTGTAAAACATTTTCTACGTTTCGACAAACGCTGTTTTCATCATNAATGAAACGATTTCTAATTGAAAAAGAAACTAGCATTTCGGTAACCAACATAATGCCTTTTTCTTGAACAAATTGGCCAATGTATAAAACGTTGGATTAGGCTTGGAGGTTTTTCTGAACTTACTGCCTAAATTCCTGGTTGTGATTATCACTTAAAATAACAAAATCTCCTTTTCACCCGTATTTTCACTTGTAAAGAGTCCTACTATTCCCTTCTGTTTGTGTTGCTTTCGTGCCGCTTGACCTATCAATGTTTTGCATTATAACTACCGAAAATGGTGTCACTGCGTTATTACTTAATTATCACGTAAAAATAAACCCAAATAATTCATGTAAGTCAAAGTTAGACGTGATCGGCTCTTATTCAACGGGTTATTTAATTCTGGAGAAGGATGAATAACAGTAACTTGGCCTAAGAGTAAGTTACATTTCTTTGGCCTTAGACAGGAATGACATTGGTACCGTACCGCATTGCCTTTGAAATGTGCGTACCGCGTACCTCGTTGCGAAGTGCGTACCGTACCACCGTACCGCGTCGACTTTTGCTGCGTACCGTACTAACGTACCATACCGAATAGTACTGCTGTCCTTGGTCCATAGGACTAGATATTTTTCTTGAAAAGCGAGAACAAATCCCTAAAAAGAGGACATGTGCCACGTGGTAATTCTGTTTGTTCCATTCCGCAAAAAAAAATTATTTGCACTTTAGGGGATTTTTTTGTCTTAATTATTTTTCCCGTTCCGCGTTTAGGCGTTCTGGTGGACAAGAAGGATGGTGTGTGCAAATTTGGCTTATTTTTGCTGTTTTACTAAAACAATCTTTTTAGGTGATTCACCTTTTGGTTGCAAGGCGATCAAATGCATCAACAAAACCGGTAATTGTGGATTTTGAGTTATATTAATGTAAATAGTAGAACACTACATTGAACCGTACAAGACAACAGTTGTAGTACTGTATCTTGATATTATTAAACTGTGTTTTTCTGTCAGCCTTTAAAAAAGACCTAAATGTGTGTCTGGAAATTTGGAAAAAGAAAAAATATTGGTTTTAACTGTTATTATCGTGTAATGGATTATTGCATTGGTATTTACTAGTGGTTAGAATATCGATTGCTATTCTCATGTCTTGACCAGCATTTAATGATGAAGCAAAGTGGATGCAACTTGCAATCAACATCGGGGTTGTCAATGTGGCACTCCATTTAGATGTACAAGGTTAGATATTCTGTTCAGGTTAATTTTAAATACTTAGTTAGTAGTTAATAGACCTTTAAAATTGAGTGTTTATATTTTTAGTTTTGAATTTTGAAACTTTATTCTAGTTTTCTTAAAACATTTTATTGTACCATAACAATTTGACAACATTGTTCAACTATAAACTAATAAGTAATAGTTTATGATTTTCATTTTAGACTTTAAATCAGATTTATATCAGCGATGCCTTTAACTTCTTTGTCAATAAATACACCAGGGGCCAATCCTGCATTCAAAGTGCTCTATCTACATTATTCTTCAAATAATAGATTAACATTAAAGCAAGAGATCATACTATCTTGAAATTGTCTTTAACAATTTGATTTCCAATCTTAATGTGAAAAGAATGTATTGGCATATTTTATGCAGTGAATGAAAATGCTGAAATCTTAAGAATAACTGCCAACACCAAATCTCAAAAACAGCACAGTCACAGAATCAATAACTAACGAAGTACGATGACATGTACAAATGCTGAATGGTAAGCTTAATAGGAAATTGTGGCATGTAATGGCTAAGTATATGCAAATAACATTTCTAAGTTTAAAATATTAAATACTTTTTAAAGGTTTATTTTCTTTCAGTTTATTTGCACAACCGGAGATGGTTTATCATTTGAGCTTTCTACCATCAACCAATAGGAAGGTTTTGGATTTAAACTAATGATTATCAAATGGAATTAAATCACAATACGAGTAAGTTAGGTGAGTTTTTTTAATGTACTTTTAACCTGATTTTGTCTTATTTATAAATGTGGTAATTAGTAAACTGAGTGTGTAAAAGTGCATATGGGCACTGGTTTTCCTTTGATGTGCTTTAACATAATATAAAGTTATTTTTCAAAACAATTACCGAAAAACACATGCCATTGGAAAGGGAAGCATTAAAACTATGGAGTTGGAGATCTTTCACAGAGGGTCTTGCCATAGTTAGAGCATGACACATCAACCCATGTCCCCCCCGCTCCAACTATACAATCCTCTCCTCCACAGCAGTTGTTTGGTTCATGAGAACGCCAGTTAGTCCATCCCTGACTTGCTGGAACCCCATCTTCCCACACAAAGTTTCCTTCCACGACTCGGTCGGTCAGTCCCAAATACGCGCCCCAGGACTCGGTGAAATGTGCTTTGATGCTCCTGACAATGCAAAGAATTAACCCTGCCCAAAAAATTAAGGGTGCTGATGCAAGTCACTGGCATTTTTGCTAGTAATAGTATTTAGGAGATAATACACAAGAATTTGAGAACACGACAATGATTAACCAAATAGTAACCCACAAAAGATATGTTTATTCGAAAGTACCTATTGGATATTCTTGCAACTGGTTGGGTCAGGTAAGTTTGAATTTGAACCCACATGTATTTTCGCTAACTAACCGGAAAATAGTTTCATTTCTCATNTGCAAATATCGTGGTCGTTGATGTTGTTTACATTTGCACCTCACTTCACCCTGGCGATACCCTCGTTACAACTGCACAAACTATTTTAAAACAAAACCAAAGTAACGCTGCACAAAAACTGTTGGACGAATGATCAGACAATAACTTCTAACGGAATAGATCTTAAATGTCGGATGAAAAGTCTGCAAAAAACGTCACGTTAGTGCGGCAAGGCTGCAGGTTCAATTTGTACGTATTCCGTTGTTTGGATTTACTGGTAGCAAACCTGGCCTCACTTTTGTTGAGTGCGTAGGTAAAATCGCACAAGTTTAGGTGTTACTTTTTGTAACTGTCTGTTACCAAGTGTCAGGCAAACTTTCTTGCCATTTTGACACAATCGGAAAAAATCTGCCAGTACTTCCCCAAGTTTTATTGATAAAACGCAATGCACATAAATGCTGTTATCACATGATAAGTTAACCACGCAACGTACCCGGTGATTTACCAAATTCACCCAAATGTAAAAGCAGTTGAATAAGTAGGCTATAAACTGGCCGAAGTTTGATGTTTTTTGGGCCCTGCTGCATTGTATTGACAGTTTTTCACGTAAGCTCACTGAAAAGTCGCACAAAAGCCAGAGGAAGGATTCAGTAAAACTTGACAAACCCACACACCAGGGCCATTTTCAAATACACTGATTCTTGGGGAAACGACACATAGCACGAAGAAAAAATGTAGGTAGTATTAAATTGACAATTTGCCATGGGATTAATCCAACCCCAATCAAGCAGCTTGACACGTAAAAATGTTACATTGCTGCCTCTATCTTTTACTTGTTTTTCCTTTTTGGCATATGATTGCCTTTGCCTACACTAAGCTTGAAAATTTTTTATTATTACATCTTGTCTATTGCAAAAAGACCCAGCAGTATGTGCAATCATTTATATGCACCGTCCTCAGCTGTTCAGCTGGAAACATATACCATGCATGAGGAAAAGTTTTTGTGTTTTATCGCAACACAAAATGACAAAATAAAACTTCTCAGCACACCGACCTTCGTCGTGTGATTCCACTTTGCTGAATGTTACAAGAAATAGTGAAGTTTCCATTCATTGTGTAGTAAGTATAATATTGTTCAAATACTTAACCAATCAAGTTAAGTATCTCAATGCAGACATTCCACAGGCGCCACCGAGCGCAATAAGGCGCGTCGTAACAGGCGTTCAGATTTAATAACGACATTTGGGAAATCGATTGTCGATTCAGTTGTTTATTAAAAAGCTATTTCAAAAAAATCAGAACAGAAGCCAGTGCATTAAAAATCTTGTGAATATTTCGCTTGGTAACTTTTCTGTTGTAACAAAAATTTATGTCATAAACAGGATTAGATTTTTCCTAGATTCTAGGCATGTATTGCTTGAGATTGTGACCAGCTTACTTCCCTTTTTACGTAGGCACAAATAATTCGCGATTCATCAATTTTGCAAATTTGTTCTTCAAACACCACCATAAAGGTTTGTGCATTCTCTGTGAGCTGTCAGCAAAATTTTACGAATTGTTGACAAATACAATTGATTGGTGCATAAAGCAAAGGGTGCATAAATAAAAAAAGTGTATGATGGATTTGTGCTTGTTTGAACATGAAACAAAATCGCTAAGTTTGAAAAGCAAAAAGTCGGAGCACGGGTAAGGGTAAACGCGACTTTGCTCATTGTCAACCGATTTTGGCTTTGTAGCGTTCCCAATTTGTTTAGTTCAGGCAAAATATAAAAATTACGGAAAAATCAATTTCTGCCAGTTTTAACGCGTTTAATGACATTTCATGTTGTTGATAAGGAGAGGAAAGCGTCTTTTACATGGCCGGCATGATTTGTGAGAGTATATTTTAAGTTGCAATGTTAAGTTTGACAAATTTCAAACTTGCAAATAGACAATCGACCCAAGTTTGCGTTTTGCGAAAACCCGCCCTCTTTGTGGTTGGTTCAAACAATTAATAATGGGTGAGGGGGGCAAACCTTTTTGTTTGTCTGTGTTAAATAGTAAGAGATTTGTTCTGTTGCTAGTAGTTTGTGTAAGGGCAAACAGCAGGCAATTTAATTAACGGCGGCATCATTATAACCCGTCATCGGATAGACTTTATTTGCACTTTTTTACTTTTACATTTTGTCGACATTAATGTACGAAAAAAATTCGCATCCCCGTCACAAATTAGTTGAAGTTGTAATTGAAGTGTTTTGTGCAATTTGTAATTTATGTACGACTTTAGCTCAAGATAATCACGCTACAAACCCTGATATTTCACAACTCATATTTCAAAACTCAGCTGTACTCCGAAGGTGATTTTGCCTTTTTTAAAAAACGTTTTATTGCAAAGATTGGCCACATGAAGCTTGCATCTATGCACTGATTACCCATTAATGTGTAACATAATAACATGTGAAGTTGTTTTTACAAAACACTTTCCCAAAAATGTAAAGTCAATATAAAGAGGCATTGAAACACTACGGAGCTGGAAGTCTTTCACAAAGGGTCTTGCGGCGGGTAAAGCATGACACATCAATCCATGTCCCGTCCTTTTCAACTACACAATCCTCTCCTCCGCAGCAGTTGTTTGGGTTACCAGAAAACCAGTTAGTCCATCCCCGACTTTCTGGAATCCCATCTTCCCACACAAAACTCCCTTCCATGACTCGGTCTGTCAGTCCCAAATACGCGTCCCAAGAATCGCTGAAATGTGCTTTGATGCTCCTGACAATGCAAAATAATTAACCACGCCCAAAAGGTTTGTATGCCGATACGAGTCCCCGGCATTCTTACCAGTAATATTATTTAGGAGATAATTGGTTTTACAGCCTTTTTTCCTTCTAGTAAATGGCATTTTCTTTTATTTTTGCAGCGAAAAAATTTGAACTTAAATGTGTGGTTGATATCTTAATTGTTAAAAGCAGTTAACAGGAACTCAAGTAAAATCTCAACTAAACGCGCGCACTAGATTTTGAGAACACGACAGTGATTAACCAAATTCCAACTCCCAAAAGATATGTTTATTCGAAACTACCTAATGGATATTCTTGTAACTGGTTGGATCAGGTAAGTTTAAATTTTAACCCACATGTATTTTCGCTAACTAACCGGAAAATAGTTTCATTTCTCATTCCAACGGTAGCAACTTGGCCATCGATCGCTACGCAAGCCCTTCTTCCATTTTCATACCCNGTTTAGTTCAGGCAAAATATAAAAATTACCGAAAAATCAATTTCTGTCAGTTTTAACGCGTTTAATGATATTTCATGTTGTTGATAAGGAGAGGAAAGCGTCTTTTACATGGCCGGCATGATTTGTGAGAGTATATTTTAAGTTGCAATGTTTAGTTTGACAAATTTCAAACTCGCAAATAGACAATCGACCCAAGTTTGCGTTTTGCGAAAACCCACCCTCTTTGGAGTGGGTTCAAACAATTAATAATCGGGTGAGGGGGCCAAACGTTTTTGTTTGCCTGTGTTAAATAGTAAGAGACTTGTTCTGTTGCTAGTAGCTTGTGTAAGGGCAAACAACAGGCAATTTAATTAACGACGGCATCATTATAACCCGTCATCGGATAGACTTTATTTGCACTTTTTTACTTTCACATTTTGTCGACATTTGATGTATGAAAAAAATTCGCATCCCCGTCACAAATTAGTTGAAGTTGTAATTGAAGTGTTTTGTACAATTTGGGGTTTATGTACGACTATAGCTCAAGATAATCACGCTACAAACCCTGATATTTCACAAACTCATGCATTCAAATTATAGGAGTGTGTATGCACTTTTTTGGATTTTACGCAACATGAAAAGTTACACAATAGCGGGGAAAGTGTTCAATGAATTTGACGTAACCTGTACACCAGAGACAATCATATAATTTCCATACAATCATATAGTTTACAGTTGCCTATCCTCTAATTTTGTTTATTTTGGAGGTAGCGCCGCACAGACTAACAATAAGTTATTTTTTGTTGCGTAAGAGATCACATTATTTTGAAAATGATCATCTTGGTTTTCAACCCTGATGTGATGAGAATGCTTCTGTATATTTTATGCAGGGAATGAAAATAACTGCCAAAACCAAATCTTAGAAAACAACATGAAGTCACAGCATCAATGGCAAACGAAGTACAATGGCTGTACAAATGCGAGGCGGTATGCTTGACAAATTTACCATCGGCCAACATAACCAAAAAACTGCGGGTTGTAATAGCTATAGTTCAAAAACATAGTTTGGTAATAGGTATAAAACGCTTTGTTTCAATTGCCGTCTGATTTATTTGCATGACTAGAGATGGTTTACTATTGCGCGTTGTTTAGTCATCCGGTGGAAAGTTTTTAATTTTGAACACTTTCACATGGAATTAAATTACAACATAAACAAGTTACCCATTAATGTGTAATATAATAACATGTGAAGTTGTTTTCACAAAACACTTTCCCAAAAATGTAAAGTCAATATAAGGAGGCATTAAAACACTATGGAGCTGGAAGTCTTTCACAGAGGGTCTTACCGTAATTAGAGCATGACACATCAACCCATTCCCCCCCTGATTCAACTATACAATCCTCTCCTTCGCAGCAGTTGTTTGGTTCACCAGAACGCCAGTTAGTCCATCCCTGACTCGCTGGAACCCCATCTTCCCACACAAAGCTCCCTTCTACTACTCGGTCGGTCAGTCCAAAATACGCGCCCCAGGACTCGGTGAAATGTGCTTTGATGCTCCTGACAAAGCAAAATAATTAACCGCGCCCAAAAGGTTTGGATGCCGATACGAGTCCCTGGCACTCTTACCAGTAATATTATTTAGGAGATAATTGGTTTTACATATTTTTTTCCTTCGCTTATAAAATGGCATTTTCTTTTATTTTCGCAGCAAAAAAAAACCTTAAATCTGTGGTTGATATCATAATTGTAAATTGCAGTTTACAGGAAGTCAAGTAAAATCTTAAATAAACGCGCGCACCAGAATTTGAGAACACGACAGTGATTACCCAAATTCCAACCCCCAAAAGATATGTTTATTCAAAACAACCTGATGGATATTCTTGTAACTGGTTGGGTTAAGTGAGTTTAAATTTTATTTTATATGTATCTTGGATAACTAACCGGAAAATAGTTTCATTTCTCATTCCAACGGAAGCAACCTGGCCACCGATTGCTACGCAAGCCCTTCTTCCATTTTCATAGCCTAAATCGTGATTTAGAAACTTGTAACGATATCCATTTGACGCGCGAAAACTCGCATCATACCAGTTATTCTCTGCAACAGAAAACAAAGTTAGTGAGAAAATTAAACTTCTTAGCATGTATTTTGGCCCGGCACTCTTCAATGTCGTTGTTTGGCATGGTTATCTTGGCCTACTTTTTATTGTTATTTTATTTTAGTGTAACAGCGTGACAGAAACATTGTAATGTTTGCATTGTTTTAATCACAGTTGATTAAAATACTTTTTCGAAGTAATATTTTAGTGATGATCTAATACGGAAAACTTTGTCCTTCAAGTTTATTTGCCGCGAATACTTTTATCATTTTTTACCTTAACTTCTTACCTAAACCCTCAAGGAGATAAGTGGAAAGATGCTCAAGCTTTTGAAGTCGATCTGAAGTATAGAAGTCATTAAGAAAGCGCTTGTTGCAGTCCCTCATGAGCAATTATCTTTTTAAACAGTGACAAAGAACCAGATATTAATTGTAAACTATGTACAAACGTATTTAACTGAACGTGGCTTGCAAGGCAACAACCCATTTAAGACATTAAATGTTTGCATTAAAACGATTTTTTTTGTTGCGAAACAAAAAACGTTTTCGGCAATTCTGGCAATACTTTCAACTTCAGGATTTTTGTTGGGTTCTCTGCCAGGTTCCCCTTTATCTCCTTTCGCACNCCTTAACTTCTTACCTAAACCCTCAAGGAGATAAGTGGAAAGATGCTCAAGCTTTTGAAGTCGATCTGAAGTATAGAAGTCATTAAGAAAGCGCTTGTTGCAGTCCCTCATGAGCAATTATCTTTTTAAACAGTGACAAAGAACCAGATATTAATTGTAAACTATGTACAAACGTATTTAACTGAACGTGGCTTGCAAGGCAACAACCCATTTAAGACATTAAATGTTTGCATTAAAACGATTTTTTTTGTTGCGAAACAAAAAACGTTTTCGGCAATTCTGGCAATACTTTCAACTTCAGGATTTTTGTTGGGTTCTCTGCCAGGTTCCCCTTTATCTCCTTTCGCACCGCTTGGCCCCACAGGTCCGGTTGGTCCCTTTGCAAAAGGACTTAAGTCAATAAACTACACTAAGGAAGTAAACAGTTTTCAAACTTTTTTACCGATACAAAGTTTAAGAGCCAGCAAATGCAGGATAAAATGTGCCTATGGTTAGTGTTGGTGGGTGTCATAAACGGCTTAAAGTATGAGATTGCCGCATAGCTGCCTGCTTTGCTTGAGTTTTCTGCCAAATGTTTGTTTGCAACTTTGGTTTAGTGCAACCAATGCATCGCTGTAAAGGTTTTATACTAACTTTTCTGATGTGATATAACCTACAATTAGAACACAGCATCTTACATGAGCTGGCAAAGACAGAAAAAACTTTCAAGCTGCATGCAATACATTTGTTACAAATCACCTTTTTTCCAGGAAAACCTTTGTCTCCTTTTAGTCCACCCATATTTATTTCCTTCCATTCGACAGCTGGCGGGTTTTCACAAACCGCCGAAACACGACAGGTTTGGGTTGAGCCTTGTTCATGTCCAAATGTGGGGTTAATATTCGCTAAACCCAACAGTGCAACACAGAAAATTCTCATACAAAGCATACTGACCAGTTCAAACGACCCTTTCTTGTACCTCTGTGTCCTAGGTTTAAGCAAAGAACGGGTTTGAGCGAGCTTATTGCGACTGGGCGTGACGAACGTCTTTAAAACAAACAACTGAACTGAAACACCGAAATACTCGTTTTAAAATCGCTTTTTAAACGACGGTTGACGCA
>QXVZ01028327.1:0-10869 GCA_008931825.1 Phallusia fumigata
AATGTTTATGTTGTCCAATACAGCGAAATCCAATGCAGAAAATTACTTAAAACAGGAAATGGCTTTCTCCGGATTTTTCTAGGCATATACTAACTTAATGTTTACTATGTGTTCTGCCTGCTTTGTGATGCTTCCTTGATTTCTACACCTACCTCGACAAAACTAAAAGTCTTCCCTTTTTTAGCCTTTTAAAGCATCAACGAACCCTAGTTTGTGGCTTGTCATCTGTGCTATTGTGTTGACGTGGTTTACGTCGTGTCTCATCTCATTTTTACCCCTTGCGGCTCCTTTTCAAGAAGCCTTCGAAACCAAAGCTTGGATCAATGACAACACGTTTTTTCGTGGCGTTGTGGTGGAGCTTTCAGGTATGTTTTTGTATTTGTGGCTTAAACTTATTATTAGAGATCTTAAAAGTTAAAAAGTTTTTTTTAATTTATAGTCTGCCTATTTTCTAAATATAGAAATGAAGACCATGTTGGGGAGATTGGCCATGTTTTATCCAATGCTCAACGCGACAAACCAGGGTAACAAGAGCAGCCTGGCGACATCATGGGAAGATCTCTACAATATTTTAGATGAGAATCGTTATCAAATGTTACCAAAGCCTTCCGGATATTTCGGGTCAGATACCAAATCGTTTCTAATCTAATCAAATCGTTTGTCGATGTCTAAATGGCATTTTAGACCAATAAATAAAGACTTGCAGCTATTAACCTCCTAAAAGGTAAGAAATTGAAAAAACATTTGTAAAAGGAAACATTCTAAAATGATTTCGTCTCGAAAACAAATAAAAAACACAGTAAAATAAACGGTAACAACGGTAAACTCATTCCGCCTCTGCTTACGAGATAACTTTTCTTTAAACGAACAACGGGCAATCCGTTTTTTTGTATCTGCATATGGCCCTTGTGCTTTATGGACTATTAGGTGAAAGGCTCCGCTTAAAGGACTTTGTTATCTGTCTACAGATACTACAGCACCAACAGCGTGTGCATCAGTAAGATATTTGTCACAACTGCTGACCGGGCCTGGCCTTACACTCTCTTTGTTGTGATATTTAATTTTGCCGCGTTCATCTACGTCACTCTGACGTACCTGGTCATCTACAGAATATCAACTTTGAGCGGAAAAAACGTTAATGCGACCCCAAGCGCCCAAACTATCAGGACAAACAAAGGTTTGTTTTTTGTCGTCGTTGGGAATGAGACGTAAATTTGTTTGGAAAATCTTTGTAGCTTGGTGCATTGCACGACTGCTAGTAGCAGCAGACGAAAATGTGACTATTCCACAATGTTCAGCTAAAAATGTAGTTTCTGTGTTTCGGAGGAACAAGCAATTTAGCAGCATTGCATAAAAACTCAGCAGAAATAGTGCGACTTGTCACGGTAACGATCAATATTTATAGAGATGCAAAGGAAGATAATGCGACTCATCTTCACCGACTTTTGCTGCTGGGTCCCACTTTCGGTGATGACGTTGATCCACTTTGGGGGAATTCCCCTCCCATCCGTTGCCTACGTCGTTTCGGCTGTTGTCTTGCTTCCGATCAACAGCGCCATAAACCCTCTTGTTTATTCCACGGTGCTGGATAAATTGCGCGAGAGAGCAACCAAACTCTTGCCTGCTAGCATGGATCGACAACGCCAAGTTAGCGCCTAGATCGACATATTTCTTCCATGTGACCCTATAACTTGACATTACTGCGGACTAATTCTTAAAACAATGAAGACAAGGCGTCCGTCGGAAGTTGAGCTTTTTTCAATTAACTTCAGATAAAAACGTAACTGGAACATTTGGTGTGGACGCAATCACCAGAGCGCAAAAACTGTGGCTGCAATATCAGACTGAGTTAACATGTCATAAGTAGTTTGCCTTGCTTTAACTAGATATACATATTTCGCCTACACAGTAAATAACGGTATCATAGTATCTTCTTTAAGAACCATGGAAACGTGCTTAAACAAAAACGAGAAACTGATTTATTGTTGACTTAGAATCAAAATAAAGTACAACTTACATTTAACGATTGTACACAGAACTAAGCAAAGCAACTCTTTACCTTTTTTCTTGTCGGCACCCCTTTGAAATTACCAAACATTTTTTGTACCCCCTTCCGTAACCTCCGAAAAGTAATTATTGTTATCATGTTTCAATAACAAACGAAATTTGTTTGGATGTTATAGGTATAATGCATTATCTATATAATTGACCCAATGATTCAGTATCCTCGTGACCCCTAGAAACAGATCTTGTACCTACTAAAGGTACGGATACCCCAGGTTAAAAACCCCTGCTTTACATGGTTTTCGCGATCTTTATAGCAGATCTGGACAAGTGCAAAATTAACAGAAAATTAAGCGATTTGCTATTAAATGTATTTGCTATTAAACCTGTATTACAATTCTGGTGATGCAATACTACAAAATGTGTTTGTAGATTATAGTCTGTTTTGGTTCTTTGCAATTTCTTTAACCTGATTTCCGAACCCTTAAAACTCATTCCGCATCCTACACTTTTTTACAAACCGGTACGTAACAACCGATGCATAGCCTCGAAACGCCATCGTACAAAACCACAGAATCACTGCAAGTCTAAAAACGACCCACCCACTCAGGAATATTTAATGCTTGCGTTCTTTTGTAGTTGTCGATGCAACACAAATGTACACCTCTACTGCAATCCCTTGAAATAAAACACTTTTTCCGCCCTTCACACATTAACTTTCGTGGCCATTCCCCCAGCGTTAGAAACTGGGGATGTCATTGCATGCCCCTGTTATACGGTATAGACGTCACTCCAACACGTTGCGGACACTTTAATAAAAAGGCAAAAAGTTTTCTGCCGCCTTGTTACGTTTAATGTAGGTGTAATAGTGCAATACGTTCAACGATATCCAGAGTGTGCTGAAATTAAATAAAAAATTTGTTAAAAAATGAATAGGCCAATACAAAAATTACGTTTCAATCATCGCCGAGGTTTAGAAGTCCTGTGAACCAAAATCCGTAGGATTGCACCCGTACCTGATTTCGTAACATTTGACGACAGGGGAAAGCAAAACCTTTCTCTGCATGGGTCCTGCTTTTTATGACACCTCGGTTGCATGTTGTTTGTTGTAACTTGTGTGGGACTCATAAAGAGCTTTGTCGCGATAGGCTGCATGCGATTTATTGGCAGGACATAAAGGGAGTCAGTGTAACGATTGTTAAACATTTACCCACNGGTTGCATGTTGTTAGTTGTAACTTGTGTGGGACTCATAAAGAGCTTTGTCGCGATAGGCTGCATGCGATTTATTGGCAGGACATAAAGGGAGTCAGTGTAACGATTGTTAAACATTTACCCACAGCAGATTACTTAAATGCCTTGTGTGCAAGTCATAAAGATATTTTTGTCACGTTTAGTGTATTGAAGTCCAATGACAGGACATGGCCTGTTTGCTCGCTAAACGGCATAACATTCCCATAGGTTGTAAATGAAGGAACGGCACACATAATCCGACCAGCACTGATTATCAGTCAGGAGTGTACCTGACATCACGTAGTTTGTTTTCAGAATGCGTTAAAGAAAGTGTTTGAAAGCGAGTCTGGCAAGTTAGATGCAGCTACTTCTTTTCCAATTGTTCCGCTTTTTGTGCCAGAATTACATAGTGTGCTTTGCACGTTGTCTATCGGTTTAAACGCGATCTGGATATATAGACAAAATTATTTGCTTTGAAATACGTTTTTCGACAAAACTGGTTTAAAAGATATATTTCAGTGAACTTTGTGATGTTCCTTTCTCACAGAATCGAATACGTCCCAAAATACTCCCTTAGCTGCGCACAAAGATTCAGGTGGCAATTATGTGTGCACAGTATTTATTGCTAACAATTTTACCAAATCATTCGCTGTTGGGATGGTAAATCAAATAATTGTTCTAGTTCCACAAAGTCAAACAACAACTTCTATTCAGTAAACGTTTGTCCGACAACGACGTTGTCCAGTTTCATTGAAAAAGCCATGTATTTGATTTCTATTTGAGCAACAGGTTTTGCCAAAAAATTCCAAGAAAATGTTACTTTGTGTTTTGGTTTATGATAAGGTGGTGGGAAAATATTGTAAAAACTATAATCATCACTGACTTACAGATAAGGTATTGTGATGCTAAAGCGAGAAAACATTTAACTCAAGAATGGATAGCGCAAATCAAATTCCTCCTTCTTCGGTGAAATTTAAATATCTGAAATACGCATTGTGGCTTTTCAGTGGCATTCTTTTCGTCTCTGGTTTTGCGGTTCCGGCAAGGGAAGAAACAAATCAGTATGTTTTACATGGTTTTTGGCATCTATCAAGAAAGCGCTGCCGACCTGGATGAGTGTAAGTCTTTTAGCTTTTTCGTTGATGAACAATTTTTTTGAGAGATAGCTAATTTACATGACATATACCGCTTTAACACAGATGATTGACATACATATATATATTCACAGTTGGATATATATATACACGACTCTACAATGTGTACTTTTTTAGAGTGTAAATTACCTATAATTACAAATTTTATACAATTTCGCTGCTTACCAAATCAAAGAAATTTAAATTTCCCCAAATGTCTGGTAACTTCCCAAATGTCTGGTAACATCCTACACCAAATTAAAACTGTTTTTTGGTCTAAACTACACGTAATTTTTTTGTGTTTAGATATTCCATATTCAGCTCAAGTTGGTTTTACTGTGGTAGGACTTGTTTATCTCGCACTTACAGCCATCGCCTAGATTTTGGAAGGATGTAACAAACCTTGGATCGGGGCGGGCTTTGCTTTTACAGCAGGTGACATTTATTTTACTTGACTGTCTAAAGTTGGGTCGTTTTGTTTGTTTTTCATTGACGTAATTGGCATTACGTTATGAACCTATTTTTAAACCACGAACCTAATTTAGTTGCTTTTATAAAAAAAATTCTACATCACTAATGTTATGCAGAGATTATAGTCATTTACCCGCAAAAGTAAGCATTTATTGATTTTTTTTCCAAACCTTAATATTAAGTTTCATACTTTTTAGGGATGGTTCATACAATTGTAAAAAACGCTAATCGCGACCTTTTTCCGCTTTTTGATTTTATTACTATTTAGGTTTTCTGATGCTGTGCAGTGTGTTTACTTACGCCGTGTTCGTGGAAAATACCAAAAGTGACATCATACCCACTCTGTTTATCACGTTTTTTGTCGGCCTCTGCGACATCTTCAAATCTTTGAGTTCGTTTACAGTGGTAAGCAATAAAACAATAGTTGGCCTTTGTTTGCCCAAAGACGATGGGCTTAAAAGGGGGGTTTTCAAATTTTTATTTTTCACGGAAATAAAATTCCATGGTATTGGTCCACTATGATTTAATACCTTTTAATGTTGAATTTTAAATTGTGATTTTTTGTGAAAGCTGTATGCTGATGAGACAAAGGAAACCCTGGCCAAGTATTTTGAAAAAGCAAATGTCGAATGGGATTTCGCCTCATTTGTACTGCTGACAGTGACATATACTTTCTTTCTAATTACTTCGTTGATACCTGGATGGAACGAGACTTCTACGAACCTTTGGATGACCGGTAAACATAACCGTGTTAAACAAACACGTTGACAAACTTAATTTGTTTGTTTAATTTTATAGTCGAAAAAGGGTATTATGTCGATTTTTTGTCTTAGGGGATGACAATGCTACCATCCGGGTGTTTAAGGTAATGGTGTGGACGTCATTCTTTGGGTCAGGGATAGCAACATGTGTTGCAAAAGTTGATCGATATTGCTGTGCAAATCAAAGTGACCGGGTTTCGGGGTTTCTTACAATGACATACAGAATACTGATGATTCTTTCCGGTAATTCAGTGCTTGGGCTTAATCCAGATTCCGGATAAGTATAATTTGTTGTCAACAAGTTTTAACAGCTGGTCGAATAAAACTGATTTTGCTTCACGCACGTATCTTCCTCAAATTCTGGACGCAGTTTTGGATAGAATTTCAGGAAAGAGTTTGCTGTATAGACTGATTCTGGCAGTGTTTGATTTGGTTAAGTTTCTTTAAGAACTTTCTGCTGCACAAAAACAAACGATGGTTTCGCCTGTGACCGGAACTCTAGTTCTTGGGCCTCTTTACGAGGGACTCATGCGCCAAGCAGAAATGAACTATAGAACTTATTTATGTTTTGGCATATGATAGCAGGAAATTTTTCCGTTACTGTAAATCACTGTTAGAACAACTTTAATGATAAAAGTGCTAAATATTCTTTTACGACTTTTAATTTCTGTGCAGTAAGTGATTTGAGTCGTACCAACTTATGTGGGGTGAAATTATAATAGTTAGATCATTGTGGTAAGGTACCTGCAGGTAATAAGGACCACCTAACGAACTTTTGCCTATAACTGAAAAACCGCTAACGAGTTTTAAGCCAAATTTGGCATGCTAGCTGTTGAGGTCAATACTAAACATCCATCAGACTTTGTGGAAGTTTCCAAGTTTTGTTTTCATAGGATCACTGTTTTAATATTTTTTATATTTGGGCCCTAATACATGCCTATGCTGTTATTAAGGCCCAAATTTTTTTATGTTTTTTTAAAGTGTCTAGTAAACAAGGAGACTTTTTCCTACTCTGCTTTGGTCAAATAAAGTTCAAAAAAGCAACATCATTAACTTTAGGACGTGTAATTCTTTAAACGAAAGCACTAATGAGGCTAAGTCTTACTAGTGCAAACATTGAGTGAAGTGTCAAACTGTTATGCATGGACTAGAATTTAAGCTGTTTCGACCTTTACCTTTCTAGGTAAGCAAAAACAATAATTTTTATGCATACCAGTCACCTTTACTATGACAAACACTCCAGAAAATGACAAAAATTCTTGGGCCTTATTACCACCAATAGCTGACTTTCAGAATCTTATTCAATTTATCCTGAAGCAATTCTTTTTTCTGGCTTAAACAAAGCTCTACATGAACTACAATGACTGACTTACTGATATATCTTGTCAAAGTTTTCATTCTAACAACTAAACCTTCCTATTTTCGTCAGCAAAAATTTTCGAAAATTATAAAAAGTCTTGAACGCACAGGTTTGAAATTTGGATTGGCCGTAATTACTATTGTACAGAACGAACAGGTCCCAAACTTTGTAAATCGTTGTTACTACGGATAAATTTTAAAATCAGACGAGAACTGCAAATTGTTTACTCCTGTATTTAAAAATATAAGCAGTGGGCCTTATTACCTTCCGGGCCTTGTTACCTTCAGGTACCGTAGATGAAATTCCATTTTGTGCAATGGCATACATGTATAGTTAATTAAAAATCTTTTGCAACATCTTTATTGTATGTCATAGGATCAACTTTTATCTTTGCCATGTCGGCCTTTACATTTGACCTGTACCGACGCATATATGACGGAGAGTTGCGACCCGGTCTGGCTATGAGTTTTGGCTGGGTGACCGCACTACTTTATGTGATGACGCTCTGCCCTCAAGTTGTACTGTTGCTCAGTGAAGTATTCCCTGAAAAAGAGAAACTCGACCTTCTGCGCTACCTAGCGGGTGGACTCGAGTTCTTGTTGTTGGTTGCAACATTCTTTGTGCCTATACAGCGGCGTGGGGAACCTATCAGCATGCTTTTTACCATGTTCGGTTGGAAGGCATGTAGTAGAGAACAAGAGAGATGTAAGTATGAGCACATCAGGGAATATAAAGATCACCTTTAATGAAGGAAAACGGGATTTAGACAAGCCCTTGGGTTTCAAAGCTATTTGTGTTCTACTAAAGTAATGGCTGAGTCATTGATTTAAATTTGTAACGTTACTGGTCCTAATCAAGTAGCTTCAACATTTCATTTTCGAACAAGAAACGTTTAAAATTTTACTATGAGGGGATGTTTTGTGCTGAGAGGACATTTGGCAACAAAGTTTATTGTTTGCAGTCATTCAGCGGGATGCACAACGTTTTATTATGATAGCTGGGAATATATTTCTTTTTCTAAGAATTATGTTGGCTGTGGTTGGCTTTTGGATGAGCAGCACAAATAAACACTATCTGTGGAAAGATGCGGTAACTTCTCGATGTTGTTTCTTTGTTTAGTCCGGCAAAAAAATTCACACACGACTTAAACAAACAAATATTGTTAGTTGAATTACATTATGTTTCAAAAGATTAGGTTTTGGATTTGTTGGATAAAGTTATAATCGTTTAGTTATTTATACCGATGACATGACATATCTGTCAAAGATTCTCATTCTTTCATGAGAAAAGTAATAATTCGGTTATATTTAATTACCAAGAATAACAATGTCTTAACCACATCGTTATCTAATTAGCTAATTACTGCCTTTTTTACACACTGTGTTTTTTCAGCTGTTTAGATGTGACGAAACCCCAGATGAAACTAATGTAAGCAATCGTCAGATTTTTATGTCGCTTAATCGCATAATGCTAAAGTGGCCCAAATCATCAGGTTTTAGGAACATATAAATTGTGACTTGATACGTCTATAGAATCATCGTTTTAATTATTTGACTACTCAAGTCACTGTTTGACGTTGCACGACATGTCGCAAGTTATTGTTTATGATCACAAGGCCTCAGTTTATAAAACAAAAGTAATTTATCTGACAACAGTTAAAAAATAACAGTGGAAAACAGATTTCTAGTCTAAAAACAACCAACCGAATTCCCATCCGTCTAGAGTTCAGAGTCGATGCCACTTCTCAGTGGAACGCAACCGCATGTGGAATATCGAGCAACGAATAGTGAAGTCTCTATACAAATCGACCCCAGTAATGATACGGTATATAATTAACAGATTTTTTCTTTCGAGTAACTGCTAAATGTTAGATACTTCTCTGTGTTATGTTTTTCAGTCAACTTGCAGCACTGAAAGAATACAAGGGAATGAAACTCAGGAGGCCGTTAGAACAGGAAGTGAAGTCCGTGATGCAGTAAGCAACCAACTGATTTTTAATTTGCCTAACTGCAAGAATGTAAATGATTTTCAAACTATTTGGTTTAATTAGCAAGTGGTTCCCAACCGGGGAGAAATTTCATGAATGAAGGAGAGGAATTTCCACTTTAGAATTAAGATATTTATAAGAAATGTGGTATTTCTTTTGAAGTAAACCAGTGGGTTCAAACTTCTTGATGTTACTTTATATCGCTTCTTGTCTAGTNGAATTTCCACTTTAGAATTAAGATATTTATCAGAAATGTAGAATTTCTTTTGAAGTAAACCAGTGGTTCCAAACTGTTTGATGTTACTTTATATCGCTTCTTGTCTAGTAGGGAGGAACGTAAAGTTCCAAAAAGGCAAAGGGGGGATTCCATTAAAAGAGGTTGGGAACCAATGGTCTACTTTATATATCTTAATCACCTTTCCAATTTACCCGACTTTTTACCTTGTGTCACTGGTAAAAATTATTTACTTGAAGGATATCGGTAATATTCAGTCTACTCAAACTATAGTGGAGTTATGCTTGAATAGAGTCATCATTCCTGGTCACTCAAATTTAATGTCAGTTAAAATTACTCGACACTCAAGTTATTGTTTAAAGTGCACTTGAGTACATTCATCAATATTATTTCTATGACTTGAGTTAAATCCTTGAAATGACTTGAATAGACCAGCCTGGAGTTATCATTTCAAGTTACGTCACATGAATTGAGTAATTTAGCATTCCAAATTACTTACTTGACTCGAGTCATGGTTTTGGGTTGCTTGACGTTAGCCGAGTCTTCATTGCGAATAGTTTGTCGTATCGCACTGATAATGATCACGTGTAGGCCCTAACTATTATTTTGTAAATATAGCAACCTCGATAGCGACAACTTGTCGAAATTTTGGAAAACTCGTGACATTTGCTGAAAAACAGAAAGATTTGCATTCAAAATCGGAAAGCGCAAACACAATTAAAAAAACGATTTTCTGGGTGTTGCTTATCTCACCAACCGTTCACAAATATTAAATACAAGCTTGGGACCTTCTTAACCCTTTGTATATGTTACACTAAAGCAGTTTATCTGGGAAAACTTTGTCCCCATATAGATTACAAGAATAAATAATTTTAAAAATATTGTTAATTTTCTTGACTTAACATGACATATCGATGACAACTACGTGTACGTGTTGACCCTGTATAGTCATTTGCTTGTATTTTCATAGGGCTTGATCTGACCGGACTTTAAAAACGAAAAAGAAGTGTAACTTAAACTGTTTAGTCATTCAAAATATATTCTTCAACACACTTATTTTTTATTGGATCTTTTATTGAAACATATTCATTTTATTGGATCCCATAGTTGCTAAAGATTTCGTGGCAAGATTGTTTTTGCAGGCAGAAACGCATGGGCCCCACTTGCAACGTTGATGTTTGTGCTTTTAAGATGTCTAAACTCCACTTGCATAAGGGTCAAGCAAAGCGAACGCTGGACCACAATTGCATGTTGTTCAAACTGTATTGAGTTTTGTCAATAAACAAATTTTGACCCTGTTTAGGTGGCTGGTGGATTAATTGCTGAGGCTATGGGGCCAAACACAATACTTCATACTCCACAATGACATGTTCCCGGGTTGAGCTATGTTACGCCAGTTTTTTTGTTTTTCTAGGAACACAAAGAGGAAAAATGCATCACAGTGTTGTTATTGATGAAATCTGAATCTGTATTTGGTAAGAAAAAGTCCTTTATGAATTTTATAACGATACATTTGCTTTTCTGCATTACCTTTCCGGCGATACATTGTTTTTTGTCACCACCTTAAGTCCAGCCATGAACGCCGGCAAAAAATTTTCCGAGATAGGGCAAATCCTAGTTCAAATATATTTTTTAATTCAGGGGATGTTTTGATAGAACAGATAAAGGGTAATAAAGTACAATTTT
>QXVZ01028330.1:0-19934 GCA_008931825.1 Phallusia fumigata
TTCTTCATACCGTTTTTATGTTTCGCAGCACACTAATTCGTTTCGGGCGGCTAAAAATCCACACAAAAGGTGCCATACGACGAAAAACGAAATCAGTGGTACTGGCAGTCCAGTTTATATACATGTATGGTTACATTAAAATGCAAAAAAGCATCAATAATGTACACAAAAAACGCAAATTTTTTGCCGTTTTAGGTTTACGTAACCGTTTTGGTCACAGTACATATCAACATCTTCTTTCACAACAACAACGCACTGCAGATAGGTTAAATAAGTTCAATACCAAGTGTTTCTATCTTTTGACCAACAATCTTTACATTCCTGAAAAAAAAATATTTGGAGTTATTTGCCATTGCCCGACATACACGAGGATGTTCGGGATTTACTTACATTTTACCCCTTATTTCCCCCAAAAAATTCATTTTTACTTGGCATATGGTTAAAATACCCTTGTCAAATGTATTGATTTTTACACTGGTATGTCGCTAACCACTACGACAGTATGGTCCAACCAGCAGCCCACATGCTGCCTTCGAGGTTGTTTTTTAGTGGCTCGCGAGCACAATTGTTTTAAATTTCTGTTTATAGACTCCGGTATATTGTCATTAAAATATAAGTCTCGTCAAAACCAGCCCAAAAATGCCCAAACAAGGTTTATTTGAAGTCAGCCGAACTTCACCCAGAAATGACTGTAATACGACTCCTGTTGGTGAATTTCACTAGTCGCGGGCTTTTACCTACCCTGATGACGTGATCTCAAACGTTAAGTGAAATTGGTTTCAACCGACTGATGTGAAGAGAAAGCATTTTTGTTCAAACGATCGCAAAAACAATCTCTTAAAATTACAAGAATCTAAAAAGCGAATTGTTATTGCTTTATGACAATGCTTGCGTTTACTATGCACTGAACATCCTTTGAAAATCAGTTCAATTGGGCGGAAAAACCGCCACCCTGGCAAGACCTTATATGATTGCAAAATTTATCAAAGTTCGGCGAGCGCTTGACCCATATGCAGACATAAAAAAACCTGAGCGGTCCGTCACGGGTTCGAACCACGTGAAAAATAAATTATCCAAGTTAATAGAATTGTGACGTGAAAACAATGTAAATGAACTTGTGCCGCAATATCTAAAAGGTTAGGCAGGCCTGTCCTACGAGTTAGTGTAGCAAGAAGAAANAAAAAAACCTGAGCGGTCCGTCACGGGTTCGAACCACGTGAAAAATAAATTATCCAAGTTAATAGAATTGTGACGTGAAAACAATGTAAATGAACTTGTGCCGCAATATCTAAAAGGTTAGGCAGGCCTGTCCTACGAGTTAGTGTAGCAAGAAGAAATAGTTTAAAGTAATGCAGCGATATTTCCCACGTAACAACCTTAGTAATACAGTTACATATGGATAACCTACAAAAAATCATCTGTCATGCCTGCAGCCCACCCAAAGTCAAGGATGACAGAACTGTGCGATGGTATGCAACTAAATTTAATGAAAGGTACGGCACACTCTTTACAACGAGGTACGCTCATCTCAATACATACAGTACCGTTTCATATCCTTGACAATGGAAGGCAGTACGGTACGCAGTGAAAACAAGAAGTGGCGTTCACCATTATTCATTACACACACACTTCGCCGCCTTACATGATGTTTGCCACACGTACCATCTTCTTTATTACATTGGATATATTTTATACCCGCATTACATTGCGTCACTAATTTTCTTGGCATTTTATAACATAATTGTTTCTGCAAGCATACGCATATGGGTCCCCCCCCACACACACACGAAAATGCTACATGGTAGTGGTTTCAACATGACCGTGATCAGTTTAAGAATCGGTACAAAAAATTTAAACAAAAAGTAAAGATTTCCAGGTACATTCTAACCGCATCATTTCTTAAATCATGTCAATTTTAATCTCGGTGTCAAAAGCATGATTTAAACGCCACAGCCACACTAAAGCACAATAGAGAACAACTGCAATGACGATAGGACAGCGATATAGCAGGACTTAAAACGTTTTAATAAAATTGCTATGCCTCACTGTCTTGTACATCGCAAAATGTCAAACGTAGATTCAGCGTAACGCCCGCCTGGCCCCCCGAATAAACGCCCGTTTATGCACGAAGTAGCACCCTGTTACCAACCACTGAGGATTGCGCTGTTCGAGTCGTAACCTCGTCAATCACTCCATCGCCATACATATCTACGTTTTAAATTTCAATACAAGTAGACCAGTATGTCTGAGGTACAAGGGCAAGTAAAAACTGAATATTTGGGTACAAGAAAAATGGGTGAACCAAACCTGAAGGCACAGAACCTTGTAATTACTTTTCATGGCATCAACTATCAAAATTTGAAACTTCTATTTGTCAAAAAATGCTGAATAATAGGTTTCGGTCAGAACCTAATTTAGGCGATTCAGTGCATCACTAATCTAAAGTTGTGCACCTACTTTTGACCTAGTTGACCCGCATTTAATGAAGTAGGGTACCCAGTAATGGTTGGCACAATGCTAAACTATTTTGGAAATTTTGGTTGGATTCACAATTTTTTTCCTTTTGTGTTTAGAACTTTCTACATGATCGGCTAAGTAATTACCCTTAAAGCCCTAAATACGTGTTTAAATGCTGTTCCACCCGAAACACAAACAAGCAACAGCAAGTTAAGAAATCGTATCAAGCATTTTCAGCACTTTATTCTTCGCTGGAACCAAACCAGGCTATACAATAAACTGAATAAAAAATAACTGAGTATTTTCTTGATTAGGGAATTACAATCCTTGTGTAATAAAACGGATCATGCCATCAGCCAGATTTTTCTGCATGTGGAAGTATCATTTACGGAGTCAGAATGCATATTTTGCACCATCCCCAGGTGAAGTTCAATCCATAGTTTATGTTGTCATACCAAGAAAAAAATCCACTTGGCNCTGGAACCAAACCAGGCTATACAATAAACTGAATAAAAAATAACTGAGTATTTTCTTGATTAGGGAATTACAATCCTTGTGTAATAAAACGGATCATGCCATCAGCCAAATTTGTCTGTATGTGGAAGTATCATTTACGGAGTCAGAATGCATATTTTGCACCATCCCCAGGTGAAGTTCAATCCATAGTTTATGTTGTCATACCAAGAAAAAAATCCACTTGGCCTTTTTCTTTTTGAATGTTAATTGATAGCCTTTCTGAAGTTATGGAAAAACATGCAGCTCTTGGGAGAATCTCACATGCTTGAATATCAAGCCCTTTCATGTCATTAAATGAATGTCGATCAACCTGTTAAAATATTCACCAAATAAAAATGGAAATTGTTTAAAACTAGAAGGGTGGCTTACCATATATAGACATTCTTTATCCACTATTACCCAATTTAAAGAGGATAAATTCCATACATTATTTTACATTGCATCCCATAGTTACCTAAACTTTTTATGACAGGATTGTTTCTGCTGGCTGAAACACATGACCAATTTGGGGGGCTAGCAGGGTAAGCATTGGGGCCATGAGGTAACACAAAACTGATGACACAACTTCATGACCACATCTAGCAGCTGTAAAAGTTTCATCTAAATCCATCAAACATTTCATGCCAAAAGTGCGTGGACAAGCTCCAGGGAAGAAAAAAGAAAAAAACAAACAAACAGAGTGAAAACAATACGTGTCCCCTCCAGGAAGAGGACCCATAATGATTATTGTGGCTTAACAGCAGTTCGTTTNCATGACGTAACACAAAACTGATGACACAACTTCATGACCACATCTAGCAGCTGTAAAAGTTTCATCTAAATCCATCAAACATTTCATGCCAAAAGTGCGTGGACAAGCTCCAGGGAAGAAAAAAGAAAAAAACAAACAAACAGAGTGAAAACAATACGTGTCCCCTCCAGGAAGAGGACCCATAATGATTATTGTGGCTTAACAGCAGTTCGTTTCTTCGTAACTAGTTTACTATGCAGCGTATTATTCAGTTACCACTGGGGATTTCAAAACCATCAAGTAAAGAAGTAAAAAATTTATTAGAACAGTTATTTTATTAAACCCCCCCACAAAAAATATTTATTTACCTGCAGAACATAAATAAAGGGGTTTATTTCCAGATAGGCACATTGTCCAGGTTGTATGTTTTTTCGAGATAGAATTTTTTTGGCATTCTTAAAAATCGCAACTTCAATGGGCATGATGTTTTTTGCACTTGAGTATAAAACAACACTGCCATCATCTGTTTCCATTCCTTCATCTGAAAAGGACAGGAGAGGTAAAATGATTTGACAATGTATAAATTTGCATGAAAAAAAGACAGCCTTTGCAAGTTTCACAGGATTTCATGCAGCATGGCCTATACCAAAGCTTGGCTACATTCGTAATGCAATATACATGTTGCGAAATGAACTTGAAAAGTCATTCTTGGTAAAGCAAGTGCGTTATTACTCTGGTTGCATTTGGCATAAAGACTGTGTAAGGTGAAAATGTTTTGTTTCAAAATCATAACATGCAAACAAGAAACATCGTTCATGCTTAAAATGAATAAACAAGAAAACCATAGTACTTAATTTAACTGTTCACTGTAATAACCTAGTGCACCATGTTTTTTAATTCCTCCAGACAAAAATTTTAAGCAAAAAATAAATGGATAAAGAACCCATTGTAAGGTAAAGCACTGGGCTATGTAATTAAACAAAACTGATTCTGAAATTTAGGCAGCATATTTGACCCCATAATCCTAGCAGTTACCCCACTAGCCCTTCAAAATGGTTCAAATTATTAAAGAATGTCAGAACTGAATGAAATTAAGACAGTTTGGAGAAATACAATTGTGCTACATTGACTGCTGTGTTGAACCCATTTGGCCCGCACGCCCTACAAATTTTGTAATTTGGACAATAGTGATGAGTCTGTCCATTATTAATTATTGTTATAATCACCAACTCGTCTTGACATTGTTTAATAATTTGACTGATTCTGAGGGACTAGCTGGGTAAATGACTGGTGCTATGTGGCCAAAAGCATCAATCAATACTCGACGATGGTGTGTTCTTCGAACTTAGAAACCACCTACCAGCTATGAAAGTTTCATCAATATTCATAAATAATTTCATGCCAAAACCGGACAAACTAAAAACAAAAGACGAAAAAAAACAGAGTGAAAACATTATGTGCTTCTCGTCAAGTAAATGACCTTTAATAATATATATACTCACGGTAATACATTTCTGGTGCTGATCCATCTCTTGCAATCATTTCCACTTCCCAAATATCCCCTGGTTCAACATGAAAAGGTCCAGTAGTCCTCCGGATGCTATTTTCTCCCAATGGTGTATCAATTATAGCAACTTGAAAGGCATCAGGAATAGGGATAGGTCCTACTGATGCAGGATACTAAAATTGATTATTGGTATCAATTAGTATGATCTGCTTCTGGTTAGATTTTTCAGGTACTGGTTTCTCTTACAGGCTTAAAATTTGTTTTACTTGGAAAATGTAGCAAATGAGGAATAGAAAACAGTTTTTCATCGGGTAAGACCTGTGTTAATTACCTTAGCGTAACTTAAGATATGTTGCAAGTAGGTGCAGTGGTGGGGTAAACGTGGCAGTCAATCTACCAACTTGCATGGATTATTTGTAACCTTTCTGCAGATGCAGTGATGATTGATATTAGGCTTCTTGCAAGTATGTCAAACATTCTATGCAAGAAGTTAAGGCCTGGCACGTGTGCTGACGAAAGCTATGTTAGAGTGACGTAATTGTGTAATATCAAAACCCTCACCTAAATAAATTATTCTGTTAAACATGTCGATAACTGATGCTGATAGTAGCAGTAGCAGATGCTAATTACCTGACAACTGCTGACATCAGTGATGTTGCGGTATGGAAACTGCCGCTCATGTCTCACCACGTTATATCGGAAAACAAATACACAGCACAACAAAACTACTGCTTGTGGTTGCTATATTGCAGTAAAAACTGTCTAATGAATTTCGCCAGCAACGTTTTTCAATTATCATGGAATTTCCCAAACCAAAGTTAATAAAGTATTTAATCACTGAAAAATTCCCCAGAGTTAAAATATCAGACCCACTCTCTTACAATTCTTACAGGCTCTGAATAGCAATTTAAGGTTGCACACTCACCAGTTTCTTTTGGCTGCAACACACCAAAAGTTTGTTGTTTTAACAACATTTCAAAATGCCTGGCATATATTCAAAATCAAAAAACCTATAGATACCTAAAATTTTTGTAACATGATTGTTTTTAAAGGCGGAAGCTGCAAGGCTTCATATTTGCAAGGGGGAATATTGTAATAAATATTGAAGTCCAAAAAGTTATCAATCAATTAGTTTCTCTTGATAATATCGTTTAAATATGTCCACATAATAAAAAAGATTGATAAACACAGCACTTGGTCCTCGTCTTCACTAAGCTAATAACAACACCTGACATGAACTACCACCTGTTCAAGTTTCATTCAACTTGTGGTTCATAACAAATCAAGGTTCACTTCATTTGCAATTATGTACCCATATTATCACAGAACCATTTGTGGTGTGTGTAAGCAGAAAAATATGTTTTAAAACATTTTACTCTTTTGGAGTTGCAGCCTAACCACAGAGGTAAAAAGGCAAAATTGGCACAACTTCATGTCTATAACCACCTTCTGCAAAAGTTAAATTAAAATTGAAATGGTCAAACATTTTATGCCAAAAGTAACAAATCTGCAGGGGAGAACAAGAAAATAAAACAGAGTAAAAATAATGTGTCCCTCTTCAGATAAGGGGACCTATAAATACCTCTGAAATTTGTGTTCCAACCCATGGGGTTATATAACTATTTTGTACATCAGGTTTTTTTTCTGCTTGAAAGGTGTAAAACCAAACAGATTCATTCATCACTGGAAAAAAAACATATAGCAATTTAACGTACATTGGGTTTATCATAAAAAAGCACAACATTTAAATAATGTAAATATACCACAATGGCATGTTCTACAAACTATCTAAAGTTTGCCCAATTCAGGTGTTGTTTATGAATTTGGTCCATTTTAGGGGACTGGTCGATCAGCAAAGGGGCTATAGGGCCAAATACAGATTTTAATAACTCTGCCTTTTCCAACCAGGTTTTGGTGATGCCGTATAAATGCAACTAAAATGGTCGCCCCTTTGGCAGACCAAATATACACTTACATGCTACTGTGTTGTAGAGAACTTCTGTAAATAGCAGCTGAGTTTTTGTGACACAATGTCTTTTACAGTGTGATACAGATAAATCCAGTTAATTTCATACCAGTTAATTGCATATTCCGTTGTATTACATAGAAATCATAAATCCCAAACTGTAGCCTATTGCTTGTTAAGAAAGTACTCAGGTTAATCGTTAACTCTTTGCTTATGCATAATGGGTTTGCATGCGGAAGTCGCACAGTCCGATGTTTTTCTTAAAGTATGGGAAGCATTAATTATGTCAGAAGAGACAATGTTTTGGTTGAGTAAGTCTAACGACACACTTTGTAATCACTGAGAACAATGATTTTGACTGTTAATAAACAACAGGTAACTTTTGTTGTGCTTGGTTTGAAAACAGCAGTTCTCGAACCCATTTTAGGTTGTTTTTAGGTTTAGAAAGGCTAGATGCCATAAGTTAAAATTAAAAGAAATTAAATCAAGAAAGTGAATCCTTATTCACAAGCGAATAGGAAAGAAGAAAGTTATTGTCACAAATTTGCATGCAGCGTGTTTGTCCTTGTGTGAAATATGTGTGCATTTCTGAACTTTCTTAAAACATATGTGACCAAATGCGTGGTGGTTTGGAAATATGACATTCTGCGTTGTGGTGTAAACATGGCGGTGGGCACATATTGTACAGTTTTACAGAGAATGAATCTCTGTTGCCATGTATGTGCACCATAGCAACAGTATTTTAGCCGGGAAACATGTCAATTAGCACTTCTGTTGACAACATGTGCTTCTGGATAATTGCATATTCCGGGTAAACACATAAAAACACTTGGCAAATTACCAATGCGATTAACTGGATTCATCTGTATAGCTACCACAATGGCACGTTCCACAAACTGTTCCAGTTTCATGAAGTTTCGCCATTGTGTCCTAGTTTGACGTATTTTAGGAGGCTGGTGTTCTACAAATTACATTTAATTTAGAAATTGTTTCAAAATTTGTTTGGGTCTATAGGGTCAAATGGTAAACCGCAAATACCCATCCAACTGCAATCTCAGCACATTTAAATATTTTTTAAAGATATGACCACTATTGCAAGCTTGTACATTTCCATAACTCAAGCTGCCATCAGTTTATTTTTCATTCGGCAGGAAAAACACTGTATGTTCTGCAGAAGCTAACTTCACCAGCTATTTTACTCCATCGTATGTTCAGAAACGTTTCGCTTGTGGTGTGAGTGAGCATTAAACATAGTTTACTATTTTCGAGCTAGTTGAGACCACTTGGGTTATGGAGTCAAACAAAACATTTAGCATAAGTCAACAACCACATCTGCTACCTGTAAAAACCTAATTTTAATCAGTCAAACATTAATGCCAAAATTGCATAAAAATTTAAAAGAAACATAGTAAAGGCAATATGCGAGAAGAATATAGGTCAAAGTTACCCACAATTAGTAATGGTGACTTCGCATGATTTTTCTGTACACCTGGCATCAGAAATGTGTTTCTGCGAGTGAGAGGTTAAGAGGGTCTCATCATTGCTTTTTGTTTTACTGGATTCAAGCTTGTTCTAAAATCATTGGAAATTTTAGGTGATACAGATTACTCAAGATTCTCGAGCTACCTATTAGGCAAAAAAACACAGTGTTAATATTTCCAGAGTTAAAATGGATATTAATGCTTGCATTGTACCAACCTTTAGGAATTGTTAGTTCTATTTCCTAAATAGAAGATTATATCGCCTATTTTTAATTCCACAAACTGGGAAACTGTATGTCAGCTGGGGCAAAAAGCTGTCAGTGCACAGCAAGTATGAAAACCTACATAAATTTGGATGAATCGTTCTTGACCAACACTGTAAACAAACCCGCCTTTATGGCACACATAAAACCAGTGTTTCATACCGGAACAGAACGGAACGAAATAAATTAATTTTGGTTCAATTACCGAAACGAAATAACGAAATAAAAAAAAAAAAAATACCGGAACGGAACGAAATACCGCTATTTTTTATTCCGGTATTTTGGTCTTGACATATAACCCGGAAGAGTTGCTTGAAATTTTGTGTTTGATACCTAACATTATCCTTGTGTTTATTTTATCCCAAAGGCTCCGATAGTGTTTGTCTGGTGTCATCTGGTTGATCATTGATGTTAAATGTAATGTGAAGTAATAACCACCAAACAACCTTTTTGTGTTGCAACTTGCTTACTTTGTTCGGTTAGAAACACAGACCGAAATACCGTTATAATTTTTTTTCGGTCAGACCGGAACAAAATAAAAATATCGGTACCGGAACGAAATACCGAAATAAATAAATTGCCCAGACCGAATAACGTTATTTCTTTTCGTTCCGTTATGAAACACTGCATAAAACCAATATAGGTCCCTTTTGGTGAGGGACCCACAACAATCTAATGAAATAACTTGCAGCATCCAAAAGGTCACCTTAGTTTTAGGGGTTTCTTTTGTGGACAAAATAAGTTTCGGTTTTCCTTCTGCATTTCCATGCAGCGAGATTAAATCTGCATTTGAGTGAAAAGCTTCTGTGAAAAAACATCATGTTGCACAAACTGCTTTAGTAACTCTTTTAGCCAGGAGAATGGACGTATAGTAAGCCTAGGCTTATGACCAAACAAAACAAATAACAAGCAACATGGGTCCCTACATAGGCGCCGAGTACGCGGTGGCGGGGTGGCGCGGCCACCTTGGGTTTTTCAGGCACGGTGGCCGCCACCTTGCATTTATTGATCTATTTGTAGCAACCTTGTACAAGTTTGCTAATATTTGCACAGAACAGGGACGTAGCAAGTTTATTCGTAAGGTGTCAAAACTCAACGCATACAAATAGTGAATGGCCTTGGCGTTTCACGTTGTTTATGTCGTCAAACATGGGATTGTTTACAGTTGAATCGTTAGACATTGTTACGTTACAATCCGGTTATGCTGTAATAAGAGATGATCAGAAGCAACTGTAATATTTGATGTAACGCTTGCCTTCAAATAGCGAAATGCTTTCAGTGTTTTTATGTACGTGTGTTAAGCTACAACCACGCAATATGAAAAAACAGAAATGTAGATGTAGATTCTGAACTAAACTACCGAAAGACCTTGTGGCTACATTCGTTCGAACACAAGTTTTCATGCATTTGACGAACCATGATGGATTTGTAATTTTGGATAATCTAGAGAACTATCGTTTTACAAATGTGTTCAGGGCCATGTGACTTGATACGCGTAGATATCTGTGCACCGTACTAAACTTTGTTTTGTTCCCACGTGTATCTTAACCGCATGTTAGTATAGTTTGATCGTCGCAGTGTACCAGTTTAGTATGGCTTGTACGTAATGAAATTTTTTACAAGCGAAGTAAATAACCAGCCAAGGAAGTGTTATAGTAACTGTCACGTGTGTTGGGATAGCGCGACTCTTGCTGTTGTTCACGTGTGTGACGTCACAATACTTGGTGTTGTGACCTACATCTGCCACCTTGCATTTCTGCAAAACTCGGCGCCTATGGGTCCCTACATATAAGCTGATTGGTAACACTGTTAATAGGGCGTGATAACTTTATGAATCAGAATGAAAAATTTTAACAAAAAATAAAGAATACCTTTTGAAATCCAACTAAATCCTTTCTAATACCGTGCCAGTTACAAATTTCTGTCAGCACATGTCAGCACTATGCTTTAAACCTCCATAGCTAGTATAATAGCAAAGCTGCAGTAAACCGAACTACAAACTCTAAAAGACCTGTTTCAGTGGTCTGATACCAACCACTGCACTGTGCTAGTAAACCCATCAATTACTCCCTATGCTTGTGTGCGTTTAAATGCTTAACTAAACCTAGGATAAAAAAACAGAAATTATTTACATTGATAAAAATGGCACTTTTTTTTACAAAATTTCACATTTTAGGGACCTGTGGATCAATTGATGGGTAAACTAGGGTAAAAAATGTCAGTGTACAATTTCAGATGCCTATCTATCATATGTGAAAATTTAACGTAATTTGGATGATCGTAACTAAAAAGCTAAAAACAAAGCTAATTGGCCTGTAAACAGAAAAAAACTTGTATTGTGGGCATAAAGTGAGCAAACCAAAACCAAACTCCTAAAAAATTCCAAGGCTTGCAGTGTACCAACTATCAAAAACAAAACTCCTAGGTCAGTTACTTTATTATGTGTTGCACTAATTGCAATTTTCTGTTTTGGGGGCATGTGGGTCAACCAATCTGGACACTGGGGTAAAAAATGGCAGTGCACAACACCATGTGCCCATCTGTCATGTGTTCTAATTGGAAGGAAATTTCTTGACCAAAATGTGCAAACAAACCCATGTCACACACAAAAATAGACACCGAAAAGAGAGAAAACAATGTGCCACCCTGAAAAACACAAGATAAATATGACCGGAGGTTCCTGCAGGAACAAAACCCCACAATGATAACTNTGGAAGGAAATTTCTTGACCAAAATGTGCAAACAAACCCATGTCACACACAAAAATAGACACTGAAAAGAGAGAAAACAATGTGCCACCCTGAAAAACACAAGATAAATATGACCGGAGGTTCCTGCAGGAACAAAACCCCACAATGATAACTAGAAGGGTGACTTTCCCCATATTGGCATTCCACATAAACTATCACTCAATTTATAAAGGGTATGTATTCACTACATTATTTTACCTTGGGTAAAAGTTAGCTAATATTTTTATGGCACGACTGTTTCTGCAAGCAGAAACGCATGGTGTCAAAATAGTAGGAAAATTTTAAATGAGTTTCATAAAATCTACAAACCTTATAAACCTGGCAGGTCACCTTTGGGCTTTTAGGGTAAACACAGTAGTGTACTATAATAGAATGTTGTTTAATAATTTAACCCATTTTAGGGGGCTATCAGGGTAACTGCTGGGGTTATGGGGTCAAAAAAGAAATCGATGCACCACAATGGAAACTAATGACACATCACCATGACCATATCTTCCAGCTGTGAAAGTTTCATTCAAATCCACCAAACATTTCACCCCAAAAGTGCATAGACAATGTGCATGGAATATTTCACCATTTCAAGGTCTAGCGGGGTAACCCTTCGGGCTGTGGGGTCATTCGAAATGGATAACCTACCAACATACCATATTTACCAGCTGTGAAAGTTTCATCTAAATCCATCAAACATTTCATGTCAAAAGTGCATGGACAAGATGCATGCAGAGAAAAAAAAAGAAAAGTGAAAACAATATGTGTCCCCTTCAGGGAAGGGGACCCATAATGAGCCTTAGGATTTAAATGTCAGTTTTTCAATTAATTTTGACTACTCTATTTGTACATAAACTACCAGGTTTTGTAGCTTTCTTTTTTTCAGAATGTGTCTCAATACGTTTTGATGTTTTGTTACTGCTTTCCTTGTTTCTGTAAACAAAATGTGATTTATTCATGTCAATATTTTTTCCACTATATTGAAAAGACAAACGTTTGTTTTGTATTCGTTATTTTTTCATTTCCACTGTTTATTATATTTGTCATGAGTCTTTATGTAAAAGACAAATTTATAATCTTACTTCCACTGACTGCCAATGCTGTGTATTTCAGAAAAAGTTTGTTCCAGTTCTAAAAAAGCAGAGTTTAATAATCTTTGTTATGTTTTTTTTATGAAATAAGTTACATGTTTACACTGTACATTTTTAATTAATACATTAACATACCATCTGACGTAACTTTGGCAGTGGAGCGGTTATTTTTTATTTTTCTTACAGTACGTCCAAGAAAAGAATTTTGACCAACACCAGTAGTGGAACTTGATTCTGTGCAATTGTCCAATACCTTTGCATAGAGAAACAAAGTTGCAAACTAATAGATTTACATTTGGTATAGGGCCTCTTACGTTATTAATAGTAAATCAACAAAAATGTCTGTGGAGTAACTGCTGCGGGGTCAAACATAGAAAACTACATCACAATGGCCAAACCCAAAATTTGTTAAAATTCGTTAAGTACCACATAACTGGTTTGATAAATCAACATCTTATGATAACACAGTAGAAAACTCTTCTGTCACTTACCTGCTCAATGGCTTTTACCCACTTATCTCTAGCATCCAATGTATCACAACTTAAAACAAAAATTCGATCAGGGGTATGTATTGTAATTCCAAAACCTTTACACATAAAGCATAAAGTTAGGTAAGGTAATCTAATGAACCCATGTATGACCCTACCTCCTTCTACCACACCCTGTGGAAAGCCCTTTAAAATTGCATATCCAAATGTTTTCGATCCAAGGGGTATGAAGCCCAAAGCATGTGCATCCAGTGGTTGCTCAAAGTACCACATCATTGTTCCTATTAAACTAAACCATCTCTTGCGAAATTTTTCCAGTTTGGTTGGTCCTGTCTTGTTCATCCAACCCTCCTGTCAGANGGTAACCCTTCGGGCTGTGGGGTCATTCGACATGGATAACCTACCAACATACCATATTTAACAGCTGTAAAAGTTTCATCTAAGTCCATCAAACATTTCATGTCAAAAGTGCATGGACACGATGTATGCAGAGAAAAAAAAGAAAAGAAAAAAACAGAGTGAAAACAATATCCCCCCCCTTCAGGGAAGGGGACCCATAATGAGCATTTAAATGTCAGTTTTTCAATTTCTTTTGACTACTCTATTTGTACGTAAACTACCAGGTTTTGTAGCTTTCTTTTTTTCAGAATGTGTCTCAATACGTTTTGATGTTTTGTTACTGCTTTCCTTGTTTCTGTAAACAAAACGTGATTTATTCATGTCAATATTTGTTCCACTATATTGAAAAGACAAATGTTTGTTTTGTATTAGTTATTTTTTTCCACTGTTTATTATATTTTTCATGAGTTTTTATGTAAAAGACAAATTTATAATCTTACTTCCACTGACTGCCGATGCTGTGTATTTCAGAAAAAGTTTGTTCCAGTTCTAAAAAAGCAGAGTTTAATAATCTTTGTTATGTCTTTTTATAAAACAAAGTACATGTTTACACTGTAAATTTTTAATTAATACACTAACATACCATCTGATGTAACTTTGGTAGTGGAGCGGTTATTTTTTATTTGTCTTACAGTACGTCCAAGAAAAGAATTTTGACCAACACCAGTTGTGGAACTTGATTCAGTGCAATTGTCCAATACCTTTGCATAGAGAAACAAAGTTGCAAACTAATAGATTTACATTTGGTATAGGGCCTCTTATGTTATTAATAGTAAATCAACAAAAATGTTTGTGGAGTAACTGCTGCGGGGCCAAACATAGAAATCTATACATCACAATGGCCAAACATTAAATTTGTTAAAATTTGGTACCACATAACTGGTTGGACAAACCATCATCTTATGATAACACAGTAGAAAACTCTTCTGTCACTTACCTGCTCAATCGCTTTTACCCACTTATCTCTAGCATCCAATGTATCACAACTTAAAACAAAAATTCGATCAGGGGTATGTATTGTAATTCCAAAACCTTTACACATAAAGCATAAAGTTAGGTAAGGTAATCTAATGAACCCATGTATGACCCTACCTCCTTCTACCACACCCTGTGGAAAGCCCTTTAAAATTGCATATCCAAATGTTTTCGATCCAAGGGGTATGAAGCCCAAAGCATGTGCATCCAGTGGTTGCTCAAAGTACCACATCATTGTTCCTATTAAACTAAACCATCTCTTGCGAAATTTTTCCAGTTTGGTTGGTCCTGTCTTGTTCATCCAACCCTCCTGTCAGAATACAAGATTCAGTAATATGTCACAATTGCAAAACTAATTCAAAAATTCAACAGGATAGACAGAAAACTGTAGGACATCAGTAAAATGCAACAATTCAGCAAAACTACAAGGTGGCTTTCGCAATATTGTCACTGCACATACACTTCAAAGAGTCAAACTATTATCTGTTAAAGTTAAACTCATTCAAACAACTATTTTATGACAACATTGCATGGAGAAATTTCACCTTTTCTAGACTACACCACTGGGGCTAGAAGGTTGATCCAAACAACTGCCACACCACCATGACTACACCCAACACATAAAGTTCAGCTAAATCCATCAACAATTTCATGCCAAAAGTGCATGAACATGATGAAGGAAAAACAATACATGTCCCCTTCAGAAAGAAGACCCATAAATAGTAAACTAATAAATATCATTCAACAGATATTTTCCAGGAAAATTCATATAAACCAGGGGTGTCTAACCTTTTTGGCCGAAGGGCCACATGCAATTTGCAAATCATTTTGCGGGCCACTTAATGACATGGAATTTAGTATTTAAGTTTTCACTTTAAATTGGTCCAAAAATAGACAAAATCCTCACACTTTTCCGGCCTGTGATTTTGCTATTGTGTTGTTATGTTTTTTTTCACCGAGTAAAACAAACTCAACTCAACATCCTCGCATCACACAAATTCCATTCTCCATGCTTGTTCTACCCCCTTTATATAACAATTAAAAAATTGAACAGCAAGCAAGTTGTTTCTTAGTTGTGCATCTGTTTTTGCTCTAGTACGAATGTGTTGTGTTGAAATAAACTACTTAAAACATGACTGTGTGGAAACAATGGCGTATGTTGTGCCAGTTAAAGAGTACTATAAAATTTGGCACAGAGATTCAAAGAACACCTTAACATTGTTTTGAAAAATTTACTGGTCAAAAATATAGAAAATGTGGAAAACAATTGCTGTGGGCCGCGTTGGCCGCCCCTGATGTACACAGAACAAAAGCAGGTATATATTTTAAATTTCTTTTACATATCTTGCTCGATTTTACATCAGCTGATGAATGTCAAACTGTCAAAACTTTACCCAATTGTACATTAACTTGCCATATTTCACAGAACTAGTGTGATAACTGTTCCAATCAAGTGGTACTCAATCGTCTTCTGGTATGCAAGCATATTTTAATTGGTACAGTTATCCTTAGCAAATTCAGCTTTGCCTAATCTGGATGAAATTGAACCCGGATAAATGCACTGCATTGTACTTCACAGCCTACAACATTGTAGCATTAAAATCAGTTTGCTGACTAACTACCTACATTAACAAGTGTGTGACATAACAGTCAATTTTCATGTTTGTCCAAAGCTTTTTGTTATTTAGTGTAAAGTTACGCGGTATCAATAAATTCGATTTATTTTAGGAGATTTCTATCATCATTGGGTCGGCAATGTGTGCAATAATGATGATTTTTACAACCCACTTTTACATAGGTAACATCAGGCTTGAAACAAATATCTTCGATCAAACGGGATATTTGCCTACAGGATAAATGTGTCGATCCGGTCAGATCAGAATTAGTGGAGGTTTACTGCATGTGAAGTTCAGTTTCAAAGATGTAACGTTTACCAGTTACTAGTCTGTTAAGTTCCAATGACAATTTTCATTTTTTTTCCTCATTTGGATATTTTAGTGCTCAGCATCATAGCATTTATGAACACAAAAACAGTTTTTAAAAGTTGGGGGCCTGTGGATCAACCGATGGGTGAACTGATGTGAAAAGTTGTCTGTGCACAATGCCAGATGCCCATCTATCATGTGAGCAAACTTAAAGAAATTTAGATGACTCTTTCTTGACCAAAACATGTAAACAATCCTATGTTGGACATAAATGTTGGAATTGGATCCATAATAAACAGCAGTGTGCCGTACTAGCTGAAGGATTCCAAAAAAACAACTACATCTTAAAAATGTTCAACTCAAGACAAATGTTGCTTTTGTTTGTTTGACTTTAAATTTAACTGCTGAGGCAGGAGCTTTCTGCGTTTTTAAAGAGCCTAAGAACAACAAAACATGTTTGGGGATTAAAAGGTAAAAATGAGTAAATCTAACCAACAGTCACAAAATACTTACAAATAGCTAGCATTGTGCCAACTTTTCAAACATGAAACTTCTAGATGACTTACTTTATCGAATACTACTGTTTTTGAAATTTTACAGTTTTTTTAAAGTTTTGCATGAAGCGTTTCACGTTGAACAGGTATAACACGCACTAACTCCAAGACATTATGGCACAATGTTACTCTGTGCGAACCTTAGTTGATAATATGTTTTCCAGGTAAGGCATGAACCACTTTACAAAAAACTAGCGAGTGAGTCACAACTGCTGTTGGAACTTTTACATGGATATTGTAATGTTTTCATGTAAAAAAAATTCTATTTCAACTATATATTGCTAACACTCTTAAATACCAAAAAATATACCCTGGTTATGCTCATGTTGAGAAATCGTTGTGTTTCAGTCTCATGAAAACTTTTGTATTTGTGTTTTGCCATAGAATACCGAATAGCATGGTACCAATCTGAAAGATCCAAAAAACGTAAATTATTTTCTGGAAATAGCATCATTATTATTTTATTTGTGAGAATTGAAGTCCTGTAAGTGACACTTTCAAACACTGTGGGAACTTTTTATTTACTAAATTAAAAAAATACCAAATAGTGATCATGAAAAAACGTTCAAACCTGCATGATAGCGTAAATAAATCTAGAGGTGTATACTATCATATCATGTTATTTTCCATTTATATTATTTCCATTTATTACAATCAACTTATATTCAATACCTGCACTACATTCCCAACCTTTCTTTATCATTTTATTACATAATTCTTTTTGCAAGCATAAATGTATTGTTCTGAACACACATGCAATTGCTAGTTGGTAGCAGTGTTAATAAGAAATGGTCAGTTTTAGAATCAGAACAAAAAGTACAGAATGCATTTGCAAAATCCAACCAAATCATTTGCAACATCATGCCAATGATAATCTATATGTCAAAAACATGATTTAAACCCTACAGCCACAGCAACTAATTGGTTGACCAGCAGTTATCTTTGGTCGAGCCCAAGGAAAAATAAGGAATGGGATTCTGTACTTTGGATTTAAATTGACTAACAGTAATCTAGAATGGTATATTATTCTGATCTTTACAGACTGGATGAATTCCAAGTAGCCCAAGAGAATGTATGTTTTATAGGTGAGCAGTGGTATAAGCAGAAAAAAAGATGTTTTTTTGTGAAGCAGTTTGAGTTTTTGCAGTTAAAATACATACTACATAGTACCAACAATACTATAGCGAGCTGGGTAGCCTGGTTTATAAAGATAATGATTTATTAAAGTTGGTGTAATGCACTGTCTATATTCCATTAAAGCAAACGTTTTGACATTACGACTGCATAATCACAGCCCAATTTTAACCAATAAAACAGTTTTGAGTGAAAGAAGAAGTTTTGAGTGAAAATGTACCTGAAGTAGTCTTTCCATCTTCACCAAAAACATACAAGTTCCTGCGAATTCCCTCACGTTCATAAGTTATTTGCATACCATTGACATTGCCAATTTTTTCTGGTGCCATATAAACGTTTACCAAGTGCTGAACAAAAATAAAAACCAAATTTGTTTTAAAAGACACTGCAGTTGTAATCAGTTTCAAATACAACAAAAATCAAAATAAAAGAACAATTCAGCTGTTTTTTTGACATCATATACTAGGTTACAAGCAAAACTTGCATGTTTGCCAACTAAAATCCTAATCAAACAGGAATTTTGAGTAATGTGTATTTACCTCCACTGAAATGTTTCCTTTGGGCACATTATCACTATATTTGATGAAATACTGCAGATATCCATCAGGCTCTTTTAAGATGAATTTACGTCGCTGAAATCTGCAACAAACCAAATGCGTGGCTTTCACCATTTGGCCATTCCAGATACATTATGACCTATTTATTGGTATTGTTCACATACACCATTGTCATGAGATGATCATATTATTTCTAAGAGATGACCTATTGGAAATTGGAAACACAGGATGGTGACCAATAATTTCTAACCTGTTGCTATCTTTAGCTCGTTTAAATAATGCACCAAATTTTGTCCCTTGATTGTAAGCAGATTGCTGGGAAATGTTCTTGAACTCTTCTCTTTCATATTTTGCCCGAATCCATTGTTCTGCAAAACAGACACCATGATTTTTAACCAAATTTAGTGGTGCCTGTTAGTAAAAGCACACATTTCGTATCACACTGGTGGTCAATTAACATTAAAAGATCAATACATTGTCTTTACATACTCCCCCAATAAAGTGCTATAACATTTACACTATTATCCAAAAAGCTATTTCATAAATTTTATGACATACCTCTTTTCCCAAGCAGACATACATGGGTTTCCACACATATGCAAGATAATTTAAAGCAAAACAAGATTGTTTTAACTGCACAGATTAAGTCCTAAACATGTTTCAAACTAGATCTTCATATTGTCATTGCACATACACTATGACACCCAAAATGATATTTTCTACACATATATAAATTCCTATTTATTACATTAGATATGTATTCAATACCTGCATTACAGTATGTCCCTAATTTCATTTCATAACGTAATTGTTTCTGCAAGCATAAACATGTGGGTCCTCAACACACATGCAACTGCAATTGGTAGTGTTGCTAATAGAACATGGTCATTTTAGGATTCAAAATGAAAAATGTAAACAAAAATACAGAGAACACTTAAGAATCCAACCAAATCATTTAAAGTCTGCATGTCAAAAGTAGATTTAAACCCCATAGCCACACTGTCCAAATTGGTTAAAACTTACACAGTTTGTAGAACACTCCATCAGGGAGTATTGAACTCTTTGTTTGAACTTATAATACCAGCAACTACTCTGTAAGCACCCTAAAATGGGTCAGAGATCTGTTAGGCCTTAAGGTTTGTAGAATGGGCCA
>QXVZ01028336.1:0-23186 GCA_008931825.1 Phallusia fumigata
GATCCGGCACCTTTAACATCATTTTAAAAACATACATCACCTAAGTTATGACTATACATTGTAACCTGTTTTCTTTTAAAGACAAATAAAATAAATTATTACTACTATTTTTTCTGTGTTTGGTTCGCAATGGTTTTGTATGACACTAATATATTAGCAACAAAAATAAATAAACATCCTGTAAACATATAAATATTTGAAAAGTCTGGAAAACCTAATAAGTTTGTTTTTAGGTAAATCTACTGGCATTGTGACAAACACCAGAGTTCAACATGCAACACCAGCAGCATCATATGCCCATATTACTCAAAGGTAAACCATCAAACATGTTTTTTCTACAAAGTTAGTCTTAGTTTGCTTATGTTGCATACAAATAACATTTAATTTCCTCAAAAAAATAATAAAAGCAAAAAAGTGATATGCAGCAAAAAAACAGGCAAATTGCTTACCTTTTCTGGATATATTCCGACTACTTGTAAAAAGGAAAGGTTTTGTTTCGTTCAATAGATGTTTTAATGCCCAGGATGTCACTGCAATTTTCTGCCACCAAGCGAAATCTTCTACACATTTAAAATTTAAATTCCACCTATAGACTTTATGAACAACTACAGAAAACCACAATAAACTGTCTAACAAAAACAAGAACATTTGTTTACTAACAAACAAGCATAAACCGGACAACAACAAACCAACCGCTCTTTTTTCCCGCTTTAACACAGATCAAACATAGATATCAAGCATTTACAATTTTTTTACCGCACAGACGTTGGTATTCAGACAGGAGAATTCCGAAGAAATACAGAACGACATGCAAAGATATCGCAATGCAATTATTTGAAAAGCGTTTAGCCATTCAGGTGAATTTAAAATTTAAAAATAAAGTTGCAAGCAAAGGTTGACCAAGTCCAATCCAAACAAACAATGGCATCGCCGATAAACTTTTGCTTTTAAGAGTTGCCAGATTTTGAAGGTCATCGTAAAAAATTTTAAAGGTCATCGTGAAGATTACTGCCACGGCAACCCCAAATGGCCGTGAAAATGTTTCGGGGATGAATGCAAATCTTAAAAAGTTATGAACTCTATGGCATGTTGTTGCAGGTGATTCTTGGTGGAGGGAGATCCCCAATGCGACCAAACAATGTCAAAGATGAAGAATTTCCTTCAAAGAACGGTGAACGTTTAGACGGGAGAAATCTAATTAAAGAATGGAAAATGGATTTGACCAAGCTTGGAAAAAGGGCACAGTGGGTTTTGCTGTGCTACGTACATTTTTTAAAAGACATCATACACTCTATAGATGTTTGAACCCTGACCAAATTGCATGGGACAAGCTGTTTCATACTGGGTTAAATAAGAAACTTGATCATCAAAAATACTTTTGTTTGCACCAGAAATAATCTTAATCGCCTATTCTGCATACATTCTATAACCTGTTGAGCTTGATTGTGGTTTCAAAAATTTAGAAAAACATGCTGACATATTGTGCCATGGTGGGCTGTGTTAAAACCCCAAAACACACTAGTTTTTTTACAGATACGTTTGGAACAAGGAACAATTTATGGACGTGGATACCAACAGCACCGAATATTTGCTAGGCCTATTTAATCCATACGAGATGAAATATAAGCTCGATCGATTTAAAGATGTCAGTGGGGAACCCAGCCTTTCTGAGATGGTGCAAAAGGTATTTTCCTCAAATATACTTTCTTAAATGGTGTCAGGGAAGAACAGAACAGTTTCCACAACCATCGATCAGATATTAACTTCTTATCAACACGCCTTTTTTTATGTTAAAAGTTTAATATTTTAGACCAATGTAGTTCAGTTAAACCCAAATACGAATTTTGTAGGACGGCCTTTTTTGTTAATTAAAAACAAAACGAAAATAAACTTTTTGAGCTTCACCTCACGTGTTGTTTAAATGTTTTGCTAGCGTTTCCTGATGCTTTCCAACATTAGACGTATTTGTGAAAAAAAACGTGACACAAAACAAACTAAACGAATGATTTTTACTCAGTTGTGTAAGAATCGAGTGTCCTGATATAGGAAAGTACGACCTGTTGTCGATATAACCTGATACCATCAGCTAAACCGACATTTTTAGGGCTGGATATAGCCACCACCGCATACACGTATATGTGCGTGCACAGTGATACCATCTACAGTGGGCGTTGTTGTTTTTAAGGGCCTGGTGACGTTCTGNACCCAGCCTTTCTGAGATGGTGCAAAAGGTTGGTAAAATCGCTTAACTATTTTCCTCAAATATACTTTCTTAAATGGGGTCAGGGAAGAACAGAACAGTTTCTACAAACATCGATCCGATATTAACTTCTTTCGAATACCAGCATCATGCATTTTCACGATTGGGGGGGGGGGGGAGGGGTTACATCGGAAAATACATAATACTAACTAAAACAACAATAAGGAACACGTCATATTTTCTGTTAAAAGTTTATTATTTTAGACCAATGCAGTTCAGTTAAACCCAAATAAGAATTTTGTAGGACGGCCTTTTTTGTTGATTAAAAACTAAACGAAAATAAACTTTTAGGGCTTCACCTCACGTGTTGTTTAAATGTTTCGCTAGCGTTTCCTGGTGCTTTCCAACATCAGACGTATTTGTGAAAAAAAAACACGTGACACAAAACAAACTAAACGAATGATTTAACTCAGTTGTGTTAGAATCGAGTGTAGGCAAGTGCGACCTGTTGTCGATATAACCTGATACCATCAGCTAAACCGACATTTTTAGGGCTGGATATAGCCACCACCGCATACACGTGTATGTGCATGCACGGTGATACCATCTACAGTGGGCGTTGTTGTTTTTAAGGGCCTGGTGACGTTCTGGTTTGCACATCTAAGAAAGAACTCTAAAAAAGCCTTACACTTAAAACCCGCGGACCTTAAAAGCTCGACAATTTTACACACAAAATTGGTACAATCGACAGCACAAAGTGTGTTTCGAAGCCTGTCTTGAGAGTACAAAGCCACGTATGTGGCAAGCGCCAATGATTGTCAAACAGCCTAAACGGAAGCTGAATGTGAAACTGAAGTGAGCCAAGTGTTTGTGAAGTAAACACGATATTTTTAAAAGTCATCCACCCGGTAGCTTTTCTGTCTGACAGATTGAATTGTCGTGGTTAGACCACCACACGTGGACCGACTATAAATAGACGCATTCATTGCACCACTCCTTTGTTAAGTACGCAACATTGTTTACAAGTGGGATAACTTATACAACAGAGTGACACAAAATACAACAGAAATACTTGGAGACAGAAAGTATTATAAAACTGCTCTCTATATACGTAGAGAAAAAACAATTGACTTTAATGCGTTTGGTCGGAGCAAAAAAGCAACTAGGTAGGTTGGGTAAATAAATGGCCTTTAGTACTACAGTGTAAAATATGTAACTAGGATGCTTCATCCCGCTAAGTCACATGAACTATAACACTTTTTTCTCCACAAAAATGCAGCAAGCTCAAATTCTACCTTTTTGCAAACGATTCATTTTTGTAAAAATGCCTCACGACGTAACATAACATCCGACCATACACGGGCGAGGTTGAACATATACGTGTATGCGGCGGTGGCTATATCCAGCCCTAAAAATGTCATCGGACCACTCGCGTACACAGTGAAATGCAAAACAGGAATTCATGTGAACCTTTGTTCACTAGGTCATACAAACAAAAACAAATACCTTTTAATTTGTTTTACAGAAGATTTAAGATTAAGTTTTTTTGTGTTTCTGAGCAAGGATCAAGCGTCCCAGACGATTTGACAAAGTAATTGCGCACAGTCGCAAGGTTAATTAACATATGGGCCTAGTACAGCCGCTCGTTCTTATGTTGAAATTTTCTTTAGGAGGGAAAAGTCAATATAATATGGCGTTTGTTTCAACACAATGTAATTTTTCAGGCGATTGAGATCCTAAGTAAAAACCCGAAAGGATATTTTCTGCTTGTCGAAGGTGGCCTTCTTGATAAAGCTCACCACCAGGGCTTGGCAAGATATGCATTACAGGAGTTTGTTGAAGTCGATAACGCAATCAAGGTATTTTCTAATAGGCCGTAGTAAGTGTTTTTAACCCACACATTCGAAGAAATGCGTAACATTAAATAACAGTTTCTGTATTTTGATCTCTCAAAGATCAAACCAACTCTACTGTATTATAATGTAAAGCACGCCGGTAAAGGTCGGATTGTGGGTAAAACATTTTAAACCTACCACGTGGCTGTGTGACGTTTATCGACAGGTGGCACGTGCTATGACGTCAGAGGATGACACTTTGTTTTTGGCAACGGCAGATCACGGCCACATGTTTACGTTTGGTGGTGGGGCAGTAAGGGGAAACCCCGTTATGGGTAAGTTTTAGACATCTGAAAGCGCTCCCAAAAAAACATTGGAAGACACATTTGATAAAGTTCAACCTCTAGTTTTGATTAAAAGCCTAGAAAAACTTGCTTTTGACAGAAATAAAACTTGCGTAAATTGATATTCCACCTAAATTCGTATGATAAGTGTTTTGCACTGCTTTATTAGGTCTTGCAACGAGTCAGAAACGCCCGACAAAGGCGCTTGACAGCCGATATTTTACTTCCATCATCTATGGAAACGGACCAGGTTACTCGACTTATTCAAAAACTATTCCTGTTCGAAAACTTATAAAGCCATGGGAGATATGTAAGTAATAAGTAATAAACTATGTCGCATACTTTCACAATTCCAAATTACGTGGACAACGTTTTACGTGCGTAAGAACAATCCGCATTGTGTTGCGTTGTGCTATTTTCTAGTGTTGAAACTGTGTATAAATAGGTCACGAACTCACGAGGACTGGCTTAAATGGTTTATAACATTTACACCAATATTACAGAAGTTTCTTTTTTAAACGATTGTAGAAGTCCAGAGCGTTTAGTAAAACATAGTTTGATAACTTACGCTAAGCCCCTGTGTTGCATACTGTACCGTACAGACATAAGCAGTTACACGAGTTCTTGCTCTTATGATTAAAACCTCCTTTTTGACGGGCTTTAAAACTGTTTGTAGATTCAAAAACATTTCGGCCGCAAAGTGCCATTCCGCTTAGCGCTGGCACCCACAGTGCAGAAGATGTTGTGGTGTACGCGAGTGGTCCGATGTCCCATCTCATACATGGAGTCAACGAACAGTCTTATATTGCTCATGTTATGTTTTATGCCGCTTGCCTTGGTAAGTTTCATCATAATATTCACCAAACTGGTTCAAGGGTCTGTAACCAAAAATTGGCCTAACATTTTTAAATCACATCAGAACCATACATCAGGTATCTCACCAGCGATCAGCGTTGCCAGCCAAAGTTTTGGGAGGGGGCAAATATCTCCAAGGTTAACCTATCTTAATTTCCAATTTGGACATTATTTTTTGTGGGAGGGGGGAGGGAGAGGGGGGCATGGCCTCTTTGCCCCACCTGACTATATGCTCATGACACCAACGTCTACTTCTCAAAGCAATGAAAGCTGATTTCTGATTCAGAGCACCTAACGCTAGCGATAGAAACACATACATGCTTTGTTTAGGGAATGTCAGAAGGATTGTGCTGTTTGTTTTTTAGGGGAAGAATACCATCAGTATTCCCACTGCCAAAACCAAAGATTATTTTTCGAAAAGCGATTCTTCGAACACAAAATGGAAACCCAAATTGAGGAAGATGGTTTTGAACCAGAAGCTGAAACAGAAGACATTTAAAGAATGTACAAAATCGCNCTAAGAAAGAACTCTAAAAAAGCCTTACACTTAAAACCCGCGGACCTTAAAAGCTCGACAATTTTACACACAAAATTGGTACAATCGACAGCACAAAGTGTGTTTCGAAGCCTGTCTTGAGAGTACAAAGCCACGTATGTGGCAAGCGCCAATGATTGTCAAACAGCCTAAACGGAAGCTGAATGTGAAACTGAAGTGAGCCAAGTGTTTGTGAAGTAAACACGATATTTTTAAAAGTCATCCACCCGGTAGCTTTTCTGTCTGACAGATTGAATTGTCGTGGTTAGACCACCACACGTGGACCGACTATAAATAGACGCAGTCATTGCACCACTCCTTTGTCAAGTACGCAACATTGTTTACAAGTGGGATAACTTATACAACGGAGTGACACAAAAAACAACAGAAATACTTGGAGACAGAAAGTATTATAAAACTGCTCTCTATACGTAGCGAAAAATCAATTGACTTTAATGCGTTTGGTCGGAGCAAAAAAGCAATTAGGTAGGTTGGGTAAAAAAATGGCCTTTTGTACTATAGTGCAAAATATGTAATTAGGATGCTCCATACCGCTAAGTCGTATAAACTATAACACTTTTTTCTCCACAAAAATGTAGCAAGCTCAAATTCTACCCTTTTTGCAAACGATTCATTTTTGTCAAAATGCCTTACGACGTAACATAACATCCGACCATACACGGGCGAGGTTGAACAAGCCGATGAAATGAATTAAAAGTCAACAAACTGCGTTCGTATTACCGGTGAATTGTGGTTGTCACATCACTTCAGGAATCTATACCTGAAGTCATGTTATGTAGTGACCGAGCGGCGGTGTTATGTAAGTGACACCGCAATTGAGATTGGAACACGCCATCGTGACGACTGATGGAGTTTTATGACAGTGAAATGCAAAACAGGAATTCATGTGAACTTTTGTTCACTAGGTCAAACAAACAAAAACAAATACCTTTTAATTTGTTTTACAGAAGATTTTTTGTGTTTTTTGTGCAAGGATCAAGCGTCCCAGGCGATTTGACAAAGTAATTGCGCACAGTTGCAAGGTTAATTAACATATGAGCCTACAGCCGCTCGTTCTCATGTTGAAATTTTCTCTAGGGAAAAGTCAAGATAATATGGCGTTTGTTTCAAAATAATGTAATTTTTCAGGCGATTAAGATCCTCAGTAAAAACCCGAAAGGATATTTTCTGCTTGTCGAAGGAGGCCTTCTTGATAAAGCTCACCACCAGGGCTTGGCAAGATATGCACTGCAAGAGTTTGTCGAAGTCGATAACGCAATCAAGGTATTTTCTAATAGGTCGAATTAAGTGTTCACAACCCACACATTCGAAGAAATGCGAAGGGAATATTATTAGTTTTTTGTAACAATTAACAACAGTTTCTGTATTTTAATCTCTCAAAGATCAAACCAACTCTCCTACCTTACGCCGGTAAAAGTAACATTGGGAGTAAAACGTTTTTAAACCTACCACGTGGCTGTGTGACGTTTATCGACAGGTGGCACGTGCTATGACGTCAGAGGATGACACTTTGTTTTTGGCAACGGCGGATCACGGCCACATGTTTACGTTTGGTGGTGGGGCAGTAAGGGGAAACCCCGTTATGGGTAAGTGTTTGACGTCTGACAGCGCCCCCAATAGAGAACATTGGGCAACACATTCAATTGAGTTAAACCTCTAATTTTGAAAAGCAAGCCTTGAGCCCTTTAAAAAGTTGCTTTTGGCAGTATCTGAAGTGTTTTACGTGCTGAATTTTTAGGTCTTGCTACGAGTCAGAAACGGCCGACAAAGGCGCTTGNGCCCTTTAAAAAGTTGCTTTTGGCAGTATCTGAAGTGTTTTACGTGCTGAATTTTTAGGTCTTGCTACGAGTCAGAAACGGCCGACAAAGGCGCTTGACCACCGATATTTTACTTCCATCATCTATGGAAACGGACCAGGTTACTCGACTTATTCAAAAACTATTCCTGTTCGAAAACTTATAAAGCCATGGGAGATATGTAAGTAATAAGTAATTAACTATGCCCCACACTTTCACAATTCCAAATTACGTGAACAACGTTTTACGTGCGTAAGAACAATCTACAATGTGTTGCGTTGTGCTATTTTCTAGTGTTAAAACTAAGTGTTTAAATAGGTCACGAACTCACGAGGACTGGCTTAAATGGTTCATAACATTTACACCAATATTACAGAAGTTTCTTTTTTAAACGGTTGTAGAAGTCCAGAGCGTTTAGTAGAACATAGTTTGATAACTTACACTTATTCCCTGTGTCGTGTACTGTACCGTACAGACATAAGCAGTTACTGTGCCGTACAAACATAAGCGGTTCTTGCTCTTATGATTAAAACCTCCTTTTTGAAATCTTTGTTTGTAGATTCAAAAACATTTCGGCCGCAAAGTGCTATTCCGCTTAGCGNTAGTGCAAGAGTCCGGTCGTTGGACCGTTAGTGCGCGAAATAGGTGTTAGTGCAACATGGAAAACCGAATTTACAGAACCAAGAAACTTGGGCTACAAGCAAAGGGCAAAATTCACAAAAAAAAATCAAAGTTAAATGCTATTGATGTAGCTTGCCCCTTTTTGTTAGCCAGTTGGCATTTCGAAAATTCTTCATGAATATATGTTTTCCGTTATTCGGAAATTTTGTGACGATTCAATTTTCTATTCGTTACATCATTTCCTAATTCGCGAACAGAAAATACTTCTTAAACAAAAAAACAAAACGACAGTATTTCGTTGGGGATAAATTATCGGCAAGAGGCACCGAATCGGCGACCGTATCCGTATCCAGGTTTCAGGCAAGTGCAGCTGATAGAGCCCGCACATCTTTCTTTCCACATGCCACGAAATCCGTACGGTTTCGGGCAAAACGCCACACAGGCCCCTGTACAAACTGGTGCGTCACTTTGCCATCCTTGACCACAATTGCACGTTGATTTGTCGGCGTTGTTGCCTTGACAACGCCCGCGGCTGCACTGAGCGCTGCAAACGTCTAAACAAAGAACCAATGGTTATATTTCTGTGAAACTGTGGTTATACAGGTGCGCTATCGGTAGCTGAATTTTTATTTAGGTTTTCCGGTCGATGTTGATAAACAGATAAATCTATTCGTTATTCGTGTTTTTTTCATTGGAAAGTACGCATTTTTTATTTATTTTCTGTACGTTGTTTAAAATCACAGCTGCTCATTTTTTTTAAAATTACACAAACCACCCTATTGCGCAAATAAATACAATTATGTTGCGAAACATAATAGTCGCATATGCTTGTAATCTTCGTGCAATGTACTCTTATGCAGTGCCTAATTTTGGATCATGTGAAGGTTTGAAATAAAAAAGGTGCTTTAATCTATTTGGGCAAGTATCTTGGTTTAAAAGATTACAAACATACCTATGTATTTTGATCAGCAGTGTAGTGACATTTATTTGTGTAGATATTTATTGTTAGTGCAAATTTACACAAAAAGGTAAACTTACCCTTTGGTGGTTTGACATTAGCTGGGAACTTCATTGGAACATTTCCAGCGGTGTAGTAGTGAGCAACAATGTAAACTTCATTTCCGTATTTCTTTAAACCACAGCCCACTTTTGTGCTGCTTTTCCAAACCAATTGTGTAAAATGTCCTGCAACAAAAAAACTTGGTTACATTTCGTTTATAAGATGTCATTCTTCAGGAGCCGTATAAAGCCAAAACATCTATTTTCACCTGATTTGAAATATTAGGCATTTTACTTAGTATGATTCGTTTATTGGAAAGATGAACGTGCTTTGTTGGGCAAATTGATACGCTATTCTTACGAAGTTTATACGTCTAAAACACATACGGACTTTAAGGATTATAGCATCCAATAACCACGGTTGCGAATTACAGTCAATCGGTTTTGAGAAAAACAAACAAAAAGGTTGTAATTAGTTCTTACTTGTTTTGTCATTGTATCCAGGGTTCTCGTGGTCATAGTTAAGTCCCTCCACGTACCAGTCACTGACGGCTTGGTAGATATTGAATTTATTGTACCGATTCATCTGCCATGCAATGTTTTCACCCACATCTTGACTGCGGTCTACGCCTGAAAAAAAACGTATTATATTTTGTTGCGAATAAAGCATTTAACTTGTTACAAACAAGAGTACAACAAGTTGATATAAACCCTCTAAAAGTGTTGGAAAAGGTGACTGTTAAAGGGATTGGCGACTTATGACATTAAAAGTACGGTAATTGTAACTCATGCGGCTTATTATAGTTTAAATAAAACCAACCACTTGTGTGTAAATTCGTTCTGATGGTAAAATAGTTTGCAAAATTTCGCAAGTGTTTGCGTCGCTTACCAATTAACGAAGGTTTCACTGACGCAGCTCCAATCGAGCCGTCGGCCGCCATCTTGGAGGCATATGTGTAAGCGCTTGCCGCCAAAAAGTCGTCATATTCGAGTTCTCCGACATTATGAAGGCATCTGTAGTAGTTGTGTGCGGCTAGACACTGCTCCTTCATACTGGCTTGCATTTTAATTTTGTATCGTTTGCACTCGCGTTTTGACTCGAACTGCAATGTGTTTTCGGGGCCGAATTTCTTTTTCGTAATGCTGGTGCCGTTGTTGTTGCTCGTCTCATTGTTGTAGAGTTCACTCAAGATTGCGTAAACGTCATCTGCAAAAGAGAGTGTTGGATTCTGGTTGTAATGCACGTTACATTGTTTTAATTTCATTATAAATTTCAAAACATAAAATAGAGAATAACTAATCTATAAGAACAGTTTCTAATCTTGTGTAGAGACTGTGACCTATATAGAAACCACCGTTGATAGCGTATATAGATGTCTAAACGAGCATTACATTACTTCTTACTTAAGACTCTACAAAATGTACTTTTAAGGGGGTCGTTGTTCGGAAATCGATAACTGCTACTTTTTCCAGCGCACATACTGCAAGATATATATCGTTAAGTTTACCAAATTCAAAAGTGGACTGTTAGAGTTTTACGTCCTTGATTGCTGAACCGAAAATGAAAAACAGGCCTTGAAAGACAATGAAACATACCTGGTGAATAAGTACTAGTTGGTCCATCAGTTGGGGATGGGGTTGGTTTGTACCCTGCGGGTGGCGTTGGAGGGGCGGAAATGAGGCTGGGAAGCTTAGGAGGAACTCTACATTTCTTGCATATCCCACAACTGAGTTTGCAATTGGTTTGCATCCAGTCGGTATAGTCGGAAAAGGTACAATACCTCATCTCTGTAGCAAGTCTGGGGCAGTCATCGCGCATGTCCTCACAGTCTAAAAATTTAAGGCTATTGTTAAGTCTGCAGTTCATTTTTTCCTCATTTTTATGGACCAAAAACGCTTATTATAAATCTAGTTTACTGGTATGAAATTAATGAAATTTTTCCTTTTCTTTTTATAGTAACCGTTTACACCCGCAGGATTTTCAGAGACGGTCTCAGCGATGGGGCAAAGTATCCTGTTGTTTTATTTTTCATAAAAGTCTATTGTTTTGCTTTTGCAGCTAATGCTCAATTATACGCCCAAACCAAACTGAACGGCAAATTGCATAATTGCAAATAGATTGGTTTTTTCAAGCTATTAAAACGGACCCATACCTCAACATACATTTTACACAGTTAAAGTACAATAATTTTTCACACAAATTTTAAGATCTATCAAAGATGAAACTAAGTAAGACGTACAAAATTTGGGATTACTAAAATTCTTACCGTTAGAGCATGGTGGTGCCCGGTACACTGGCGGAGCTTTGCAGGGGCGACATTCTTCACATGTGACTCGACACTGCTTGCGTACCAATAGACCATGACTGCTCATGTCCGAACATTTGCCCTTCAGTGCAAACTGACACCATTGAGGAGCTTCGTCGAAACAGGTTTCCTCTGCAGAAAACGACACGAATATTTTCTCAATAAAATAGGTAACAATGAAACAAAGAACGATCCTATGCTCATGACAATTAACANCATATTCGAGTTCTCCGACATTATGAAGGCATCTGTAGTAGTTGTGTGCCGCTAAACATTGCTCCTTCATACTGGCCTGCATTTTAATTTTGTATCGTTTGCACTCGCGTTTTGACTCGAACTGCAATGTGTTTTCGGGGCCGAATTTCTTTTTCGTAATGCTGGTGCCGTTGTTGTTGCTCGTCTCATTGTTGTAGAGTTCACTCAAGATTCCGTAAACGTCATCTGCAAAAGAGAGTGTTGGATTCTGGTTGTAATGCACGTTACATTGTTTTAATTTCATTATAAATTTCAAACATAAAATAGAGAATAACTAATCTATAAGAACAGTTTCTAATCTTGTGTAGAGACTGTGACCTATATAGAAACCACCGTTGATAGCGTATATAGATGTCTAAACAAGCATTACATTACTTCTTACTTAAGACTCTACAAAATGTACTTTTAAAGGGATCGTTGTTCAGAAATCGATAACTGCTACTTTTTCCAGCGCTATGGCATTGGCACATACTGCAAGATATCGTAAGTTTATCAAATTCAAAAGTGGACTGTTAGAGTTTAATGTCCTTGATTGCTAAACCGAAAATGAAAAACAGGCCTTGAAAGACAATGCAACATACCTGGTGAATAAGTACTAGTTGGTCCATCAGTTGGGGATGGGGTTGGTTTGTACCCTGCGGGTGGCGTTGGAGGGGCGGAAATGAGGCTGGGAAGCTTAGGAGGAACTCTACATTTCTTGCATATCCCACAACTGAGTTTGCAATTGGTTTGCATCCAGTCGGTATAGTCGGAAAAGGTACAATACCTCATCTCTGTAGCAAGTCTGGGGCAGTCATCGCGCATGTCCTCACAGTCTAAAAATTTAAGGCTATTGTTAAGTCTGCAGTTCATTTTTTCCTCATTTTTATGGACCAAAAACGCTTATTATAAATCTAGTTTACTGGTATGAAATTAATGAAATTTTTCCTTTTCTTTTTATAGTAACCGTTTACACCCGCAGGATTTTCAGAGACGGTCTCAGCGATGGGGCAAAGTATCCTGTTGTTTTATTTTTCATAAAAGTCTATTGTTTTGCTTTTGCAGCTAATGCTCAATTATACGCCCAAACCAAACTGAACGGCAAATTGCATAATTGCAAATAGATTGGTTTTTTCAAGCTATTAAAACGGACCCATACCTCAACATACATTTTACACAGTTAAAGTACAATAATTTTTCACACAAATTTTAAGATCTATCAAAGATGAAACTAAGTAAGACGTACAAAATTTGGGATTACTAAAATTCTTACCGTTAGAGCATGGTGGTGCCCGGTACACTGGCGGAGCTTTGCAGGGGCGACATTCTTCACATGTGACTCGACACTGCTTGCGTACCAATAGACCATGACTGCTCATGTCCGAACATTTGCCCTTCAGTGCAAACTGACACCATTGAGGAGCTTCGTCGAAACAGGTTTCCTCTGCAGAAAACGACACGAATATTTTCTCAATAAAATAGGTAACAATGAAACAAAGAACGATCCTATGCTCATGACAATTAACAATGTCTGTGTGCAAATGCGAAGTCATTGTTTCTATTTCGACCTAACCGAATAACGCAACATTTATTTGTATTTTTTTTATTGTTTAAATTCCAACACAAGATTCCCCTAAAAAACTAAGACATTCCCACCGATAGTGAATAGTTTGCAAAAAATATATTTACTACTTGCATGTTCTCTGGCGTTAGCGTTTCTGTTTTATAAGTCCTGAATAAGGTCCGGTTTGCGCAAATAGACAGCTTGCTGAGAATTCAGTAATCAAATACGGACATTTGTTTGCAAATTGTAGGAAAGCAATTTTACCAGCGCACAGTTTCACACTTTGCACGTTGTGCCTTTCTCCTTACCTGATTCGCATTTCTTCTGTTCCACAGTGCACGGTGTACACGAGCGGCACGTCTTCGGACAAGCTCGCTTGGCTGCAAGACTTACGCCGAGCTTTGGAGAGTTGCATTTTGACACTTGCAGCATGCAAATGATGGAGTTCATATCCTTACAATCTTCATCTGCGGAATTAAACAAGGTTCGCTAGATTTTTTCGCAAAGTGGTTTTAATTTTGCGTTATTCATTGTAATGTATTGTTGGTCATAAGAAAAATGAAGGCATTTTACCAAAACTGTACTTACCACAATTTGATCCGTAAAAACTGCCCAAAGATGAGGGGTAACCCGTGCCCAACGACGATNAGATGAGGGGTAACCCGTGCCCAACGACGATGGATAGCCAGTACCCAACGATGATGGATAGCCAGTACCCAATGATGATGGATAGCCAGTACCCAATGATGATGGAAAACCCGTACCCAATGAAGAGGGATAGCCCGTACCCAAAGACGAAGGGTAACCAGTACCCAAAGAAGACGGGAGACCAGTCCCAGGTGAACCTGACCCCAGAGATGACGGGAACCCAGTTCCTGTGGACGCGGGCCCCAAATTGGGGTAACCAGTACCCAGAGAAGAGGGGAGCCCTGTTCCAGGAGATCCAGGCCCCAAGTTGGGATAACCTGACCCAAGAGTTGAGGGTAACCCAACTCCTGTCCCACTTGGATCGGGCGGGTTAAACGGCGAAGGTAAACCCGAAGTATCAAACGGGTAGAGAATGTTTGCCTGCGCAACGAGCACTGCGGACAGAAGGACAAGGTACTTCATGGTGTTTTTAGTTTTCCTGTCCAACCTATAAAAACAAACACGAGTTAGTTTGTTGCTTTCTAAAATCGTCCCCCTACAAAAATGAAAGTAAATTTTTTCCGATTATACTCGCGAATGCCAAAGTGAAGTGAAATTTTGGAACGCTTGAATACAAATACGTTAAAATACTCCAAACAACCATTTCTTCTCACTGCTTTGTACACTTATGTCTTATTGCAACGTAACGTGCATCTTCATCACTGCGCTATTGTAGCCTAAATAATTATGTATAATTTTTTAACAAAGTATTGTGCAACTTGCTTAGTTTTATAGGACAGCGCCAAGCGGTCCACTCTGACATTCTAGCGACTTGCGAGCCCGATTTTAAACGCTAAACCTGCATCAAATCAACAAAAAATATGACAGGCTGGCACTCCTAATAATTTTGCGACCTCACCCGAAGCTATTCGAGCCATAATGCACTGACACATGGCGCTTTCTAATCTGCCCTTCTTATAGTCGAACTCAACGGAAGAGAACGCCCATTAAGGTAAATCAACATAAGGTAGTTCGATTGGAGTACGTCAAGGCGGGTGATCAATTAGCGTTGGCCATTTCGTAATTGCTCTGCTGAGTTGTCAATTGTACCCTTATTGCCTGGCAAGGGATGGTCCCGTCGCTGTACGGCGAAACGTGTTGTAAATTACCGCCCTGAGCGTGTGTTTGTGCCCTACCTCGAAGCTGGCAACATGAGTTCGGATGTTGGATGCAAAATCGTGGAAAGGGCATGGCGTATTTCTCCTCGGATAAAATTTCTTCAATGCAAATTAATGTTCCAGGGGATGATAGCGTTTGATGCCAGTAATTTTGGCAGCCTGTTTCCACAAGCGTGGCATGAGGCAAAAACATGTAAAAACTGCGATTAGCAATGCTAACATTCAGAGCGTTTTACAAAAAGTGTATGGAAAGAAACAATAGATTCATTGAGAATATTGATCATGATTCGAAGAATATGAGAACACCAAATGGATAGAGATGAGAGCGTTTGTATACGTTGTATTTACACATGGAGGGCGCGGGACCAAAAATCTCCAAAAAACACATAGAAATCATCTAGTTCATCAACGTTAATTTTTGACAAAATTGGTTTCAGTACGATCTCTGGTTGGAAAATAATTACCCTACACACCCATCAACATATTAACTTTTCAAAAAGTTATCGTCGTCGTTTGACATTACCACCGCTTCGTGTGTGGTTTGATGTGAAAACCTTGCAAGTTTGTGAAGGCCTGTAAATTCACTTACAATTTATGTGGACAATATACGCGCACAGCACTTCACAACGGGCACGAACGAAGTTTCAAAGACATCGACCACAGTCCGGTTTCACTAATTGCTACAGTGAACATCACGTTTGGGGAAGCACACATTGTTACCTGCTCGTTACCGAGTGCGGTCAATTATCAGATAATCGTATTTTCCAGCCGATTAACTTCAAGTGCTGATTGGGCGCGGGAAACGAAGTTGATTTGAATTGAGTGCTTGCGTTTCTCTTGGCATGTTTGATTGCTGTTGTTTTTTTAGCACGTCAGTAAAAACATCAGATAACAATGTTAAACAACCATGAAACGGTTTGAGACAATTTTTTTGGAATATCGGCGATGTTTAAAGATTTTAAAGCTGCATACAATGTTCAAAATGGTTTATGAAAAGGGTACTTTGTTTACTTTAGACAACATTAAATGGATCTGTATGTTTTGTGGCAACAGTGCGACCAGTAAGAAGTTTTATAACATTGGGTAATAAACCGATCTGTAACAGTTTGCTGAAACCCTTATCCCTATTTAAATTGTGTACTTTGACACGAAGACCTGGACAATAGTGGCCGTCGCAAAATATGTTATGCAATACGCATTTATTTTACAAAATTCGCTCAAAACAAGTCCCCTGAATGTTCGCATGTAACTTAATAGTGACGTAACATGTACACGTATTCACGTCACAATGGGTGTACGGCAGACTGATGGCCAGCAACTAAGCAGGTGTGGGCCATATTATCGAGACAAACCCTTTGGGTGGAACAATGCGGTTATGAGATTATCCAAGAAGTAAATGGTAATAATTTGCTGGGAATCATAGTCATCACTTGTCCGTTCACAATGAGGCGGCAAATTTGTTTCTGACCAGTACAAAGACAGTTTTACGGCTTTATTGGGACGAAAATGAATTAGACAAACCTTGATCAACGACCCAAATAAGACGAAAAAATATTTGTACTTTGTTGTGTTTATGGACTTTTTATCTTTTATATCCTAATGAAGGTAGATTAGGACCGTTGCTAAGTCAAAAAGTCCGTTAAGTTTTTTAATGGTGGGGTCAAATTTATTCAATCAATTTAATTTCTTTAAAATCATGCGTTCGACCAGCCAGTATCTAATTTAAACCACCAACCTCGCGACTAGCAAACGAATCTTATAATCACTTCCTTTTCTTAGTGGTAGGTTGAAACAAGCCATTACAATGTTTTCTTTAAATATTATTTTAGTGGGTTGGTACGAATGTCTGTTGCCTGGACCATATAAAGAACGCACTGTGATCCGCCAACGGAGACAAAGTTTGCTTAAAAAGTAAAAATCCAAACCGGTCAACATGCCGCACTAGGTAAATAATTTTAGAAGCAAGCAAATAAGTTTCTTAACTAGTTTTTACAGACTCGAATACAATTTGCGGGTAAAAGTCCGCGCAACAGCAAAAAGAGGAATGGAAAAAGGAAAATAAATTAGCTGTGTATCATATCTTGCACAGAAATACTTGCTGAAAACTGTCCATACAGCAATACCAAATATTTGTTTCAAATTATCCCAGCTGTGGCAAAATGAGAGAGGAGACTGTTTAATCTTTAACGTGGTTCATTATTTCCCTGTTAATGCGGGGTCTGGTAAAAAGTTCGTATTTTTTCAAAGGTTTACGTTTGTATAGTTGCCTTTGCTATTTTGTATTAAAAATTTTACTTGTTCATTGAAAAATTTGTTCCCATTCCATTGTCCATCGTACCATTTTTAGCGCACCCTTCAAGTCCCCCCCCCCCACTGAAGTGACTGAAATTCGGTCCAAAGGACATTTTTATATCTAGTCGACGACCGTAACTACTAACTTTGTTAACAATATCAAACATAATGGATAACGCTAACTCAGTTATTTACAAACATGATCGAAAATAACAAACCGAATTTCCGCAGTAAGATGTTTTGATGGGACTTTTTCGCGACGTGGCAAACTCAGCGAAATTGGCCTATTTGGTGAAGTGACATCCTGAACAACGAATCCATTATTGTTAAATAAACCGCAACAATTGACATCATTTGCGTCCAACATTATCAAGTAATTAGGAGCCAAGCCACCGACATCCTGTCAGAAACGGACAGATTAGACCAAACCAACACATAATTTCAGTAATTGTCAAGCGCGTATGGGTAAAGCCGTATTAAAAGCGTACCCAGGTTAAATTACCGTGTTAAATTGGTTAAAGTGTTTTAATTTATGATTAAAAACTCGACGCAGTCGGATACGATCGACGTGAGGTCATGTAAGTGTCATTGTTTGTGTTAATTGCACATTGTGACGTAGCGGACAACTAGGGGTTATCATATATAAGCGAGCGTAAAATTTTGAGATCATTCATTCATGAAACTAAGTAGTCTAACAGTAAAAAGTTTATACGACCAGAAAATACAGATTTAAAAGATAGGAATTAATATCAAGTTAATCTGTTTCTTGTTAGCGTTGTATTCTAGTTTTAATAAGGGTTTTGTATTTTCAGAAAATATATATTTTCACTATTCAAAAACGCCTGACCAAAGGTTAACAGGAATATAAAGAATGCTACGCCTTTTAGTTTTATCAGCAATAGCAGTTGCGGTACTGGGAGATCCCCCGGTAAAGAAGGACCTTTCAGGAAGATATATTTCAACGGGATGCTGTAAGTACCCTTAAACATACGGCACTGGTTAAAAATGTTTTTTATAAAAATTTAAAAAATATAATCTTTGCAAAATTAAAAAATGACCAGATATAATAAGAAGTCAACTATTGACGAATGTTATCATAGTAGAACTACGCAGAAAGTCATGCTTTCTATCTATCAATGTCTTTCGCAAAGAGAATAACCTAAACGTGTTTACAGCGGAACACTGTGAAGACGAAAAGGGGAGGTGCGGTATTCCAGGAATGAAACAGTTTTGCAACCACCGAGACTACAGGGCTTTAGTGCGAGAGAAATGCCCACGTTTGTGTGGAATTTGTACACCTTGCAATGTTGACAAGAGAAAGTGCTCTCTAGGTGAGTAAGATTACTTGCACACATTTTCATGATATTATCACGAGAGTTGAAGTACTGTAAAATTAGGATAGGGCTAGTTATGAAGTACTTAATTGCGGCTTTTAGTTTGCTATATTTTTGTTTTTCTGTTAGGTAAGGTTGCTGGATTAAAACCTTACTGTGAGCTCAAGGCCTCTCCGCATATCAATCCACTGTAGCGCCAAACTAGTATTTGGTTTCACGTGTACTTCTTGAGTAGCTTAACATTACTTGGTTTCTTTAATATGGTAGCGAAGCCCTTTTTTATAGAATGCTCTATTTGTCTGTGTAGATTGTGACGATGATAACAAATGGTGCCCCACTATGTATAAGTTCTACTGCAATCNCCAAACCAACACATAATTTCAGTAATTGTCGTGCGCGTAAGGGTAAAGCCGTATTAAAAGCGTACCCAGGTTAAATCACCGTGTTAAATTGGTTAAAGTGTTTTAATTTGTGATTAAAAACTCGACGCAGTCGGATACGATCGCCGTGAGGTCATACAAGTGTCATTGTTTGTGTTAATTGAACATTGTGACGTAGCGGACAACTAGGGGTTATCATATATAAGCGAGCGTAAAGTTTTGAGATCATTCATTCATGAAACTAAGTAGTCTAACAGTAAAAGTTTATACGACTAGAAAATACAGATTGAAAAGATAGGAATTAATATCAAGTTGATATGCTTCTAGTTAGCAGTGTAGGCTATTTTGGTTTTAATAAGGGTTTTGTATTTTCAGAAAATATATATTTTCACTATTCAAAAACGCCTGACCAAAGGTTAACAAGGAATAAAAAAATGCTACGCCTATTAGTTTTATCAGCAATAGCAGTTGCGGTACTGGGGAATCCCCCGGTAAAGAAGGACCTTTCAGGAAGATATATTTCAACGGGATGTTGTAAGTACCCTTAAACATAAGGAACTGGTTTAAAATATGTTTTATTATAAAAATTAAAAAAATATAATATTTGCAAAATAAAAAAAAAAACAGATATAATAAGAAGTCAACTATTTACGAATGTTATCAAGGTTGAACTACGTAGAAAGTCATGCTTTCTATCAATTAATGTCTTTCGCAAAGAGAATAACCTAAACGTGTTTACAGCGGAACACTGTGAAGACGAAAAGGGGAGGTGCGGTATTCCAGGAATGAAACAGTTTTGCAACCACCGAGACTACAGGGCTTTAGTGCGAGAGAAATGCCCACGTTTGTGTGGAATTTGTACACCTTGCAATGTTGACAAGAGAAAGTGCTCTCTAGGTGAGTAAGATTACTTGCACACATTTTCATGATATTATCACGAGAGTTGAAGTACTGTAAAATTAGGATAGGGCTAGTTATGAAGTACTTAATTGCGGCTTTTAGTTTGCTATATTTTTGTTTTTCTGTTAGGTAAGGTTGCTGGATTAAAACCTTACTGTGAGCTCAAGGCCTCTCCGCATATCAATCCACTGTAGCGCCAAACTAGTATTTGGTTTCACGTGTACTTCTTGAGTAGCTTAACATTACTTGGTTTCTTTAATATGGTAGCGAAGCCCTTTTTTATAGAATGCTCTATTTGTCTGTGTAGATTGTGACGATGATAACAAATGGTGCCCCACTATGTATAAGTTCTACTGCAATCACCCAGCGTACGGGATGAACATCAGAAAGACTTGTAAGAAGACATGCGGGGTTTGCAAGTCGTGCACGCCCGAGAAAGTTCCAAGATGTAATCCAGGTAACAAAGATATCCACTTGGAGAATGAAAATCACGATAAATGAACCACATATGTCGCATGAACATTTTAGTTGTTCAGCAGTTAATAAACCACCACTCTTTACTTTCAGTTTGTCGAGATTTTGACCAAGCTTGCAAGTACTGGGACACTAAGATGAAGTACTGCGAGGGTTCAATCTACTCCAAGTGGATGAAAAAGAAATGTCCTTTGAGTTGTGGCGAGTGCAGAAGATGTGCATTGCCCGTGATAACAACCACAAAGCGGCCATCATATACGAGACCACAACAAACAACAAGATACATCAGAACCACACCAAGACGTAAGAATTAAAGTTGCCATCAAAGACACCTCTAAATATCTCCAAGACCTGAGCTTAAACAATAAATAAAATACCATCTATTATGTTTTGTAAACAAACAGCTTTCGCTTTTTGAATCTATTTAGGTCTTTTACAAAAGGAAAAATATTATTACAAATAATATATTGACCCTAAGTAAAAACATATAAGCACTATATTATCGAAAGCTGTTTCTAATCAACACTACAAACGTGTATGAAAGTACAGCTGTGTTGTATGATATCTCACAGTATAGCAGCTTTACAAAGGTGTTTTGTCATTTAGCGATCACACGTCCCACCAAGCCGACACCGACTCGATGTGAACGTGGACGAACCGTTGGTGTTTCGGTAGCTGACCAATGTCTAAACACACACAATTACTACCGGTGCCTTCACGGAGCTCAACCGCTGAGGTACGACTATAAGCTGGAACGAAGCGCCCAGTTGTACGCCAACAGAATGCCCACTATGTCAGAACTGCAAGCATCCACAATCGGTAAGTTTTTAGTTTTCCTAAAGATCTTGTGTTTACCGCTTAGTCCAGTAACGAGCAGGTAGCGACAAAACTCACCACTGACGTCATCATATGCAATTGTGGCGCGGTAATAAGCCTTGTCCATTACATACGTGTACAAAATAACCTTACGTCTGCTTAACAATTTTTAATAATATAGATCGTAGGTAAGTACTCGTGAATATTCACCTAAACGTGCTGGTGTTTCAAATATCAGTACATTCAACACATGGTAATTTTGTATTTTTTAGTACAGTACCTTGTTTAAACCATTTTTGGGTTCGTTTCAGGCGTTGACCGTGACGACGATGTTGGTGAAAATATGGCGTGGTCATTCGATCGCAGCAGGAAACTAGATGTAAATCAAGCAGTCAGTCAGTGGTATGCAGGAGGCATAGACTATGACTACCAAGATCAGGGCTATACCCACGAATCAGGTAAAGATACCATTTTTATGGGAATTTATGGGTTCGTTTTGTTTTTTACCTATTCGTGTAAGATATTTATGTTTCTGTATGACGGGTTGGAACAAAATTTGGTAAACATACTTTTTATCGTTGGTATTTTCACATTAATTATGGTGTATAAACANTTTTTATGGGAATTTATGGGTTCGTTTTGTTTTTTACCTATTCGTGTAAGATATTTATGTTTCTGTATGACGGGTTGGAACAAAATTTGGTAAACATACTTTTTATCGTTGGTATTTTCACATTAATTATGGTGTATAAACATTAATTAAGTCAGTCTATTTTGCAAGCATTCTTCACCCACATACCCGGTGATAGTTAATTTGATGAAAAAACAAAACAAATCTAGTAAATTGGTCGCGGCACCTCTGCGCCCTGTATATGGCTTACCAAGTGGAAAACACTGGGATACACCCTTACTAATAATAGTTTTGGACCAGTAAACATAAGTTATGTCCGCTAAACCCGTAACGACTGACGAGCATGTCATGAGGTAAAGACATGAAAAAAACGAGATTCATATTAATCCGGATGACACTTTTTAGAGCATTTCACCCAAGTCATATGGCAAGATACGGAAACCATCGGCTGCGCAGTCAAGAAGTACAAGGACGAGACGTACATTGTTGCCCACTACAGGGCTATGGGAAATATTGACCATGACTATTCGTACAACGTGAGAAAACCAAAAGGTAAAGATCGTTTATTTATGTTGTACATTGACATGGGGCCACGTGACCAACAATATCGAAATATCCGCATTAAAATCATTTGTCTCATAACAATCTATCGTCAGTTGGCTTTAACCAAAGTTAACAAAAATATTAAGAAATCATCTTTTCCTGGAAAACTGCAATGTGGCATCGCTACAGCCACCTTACCACGCTTCTAAAACATTGAGTAGATCCATAATCTTGAAAAACCCCTTAGAATTTGTTATGGTTACACAAGAAAACAGCAGTACCACACGTGAAGTTATATGAAAACATTCTCTTTCAGATGTTTGTAAGTCGAAATGCCCGAGAGGAAGTTGTCAAGGCAACGAGCACCGATATGACGACGACTGTGATTGCGACCGATCTGGAAATCCAATATGCTACGGGCGTTGTGTTGTCAAATGTGAACAACCGCAAGATTTTTACGACGAATGGGTAGAAAGCTGTGAGGGCGCCACCTCGTGTACATGCAGTATGCCGAGTGACTGGGCTCGTGGTGCCGCCAAAGGTGCGATGTGCCGATAAGACTGCTCTTTTTTTCTCATTTTTACATTCCATCAGGTTAATTTGTCATTTTATACCGAAAAAGTGAATATATTTTACTGAAGTTTTCCTACCTAATGCGACTAACAGTTTTTCTTTGTATTGCAAAGACTTGTCTCACAATC